>CM061921.1:156558306-156692790 GCA_031002005.1 Vandiemenella viatica
CATCCGGATGGCCTGTTCCACATCTCGGATCAGGCCACCCGGAATACACACTGAATGGACGTTGGATTTCTTCCCCGAGGAATCCGCCATTTCCCTAAGGGACTCTAATAACCGCCTAACATTAGAGCTCCCAACTACCAGAATGTCCTTCTGCGTTTGCTCAGACCTGGCGGGCTGGGGGGCCGTCAACTCGCAGGATGACAATTGTGGGACTGAGTCAGCCTCCGACAATACATCAAACCGGTTGGACAGACGAACAAGTTCAGCGTCTTGGCCTTTAAGCCCGTTCGACTGCCCCCGTGTGCGGCTTCGAAGTCTAGAAGCCATACGCCAGTCACCAACAGGCGACCTGCGGCACAGCATCCAACACTTCAGCCTGGGTTGCAGGTACGACAGTCGATATGGGAGAATCTGTGATAGGATTGGCTATATCAGTTTCCCCAACATCACATCTGCTGCAGCCTTTTACGGCAGCTTCCAGCTGCGTAACTTTCGCTAACACAGCTGCAAGCTGAGCGCGGAGATCAGCCACCTCAGCTCGCGTCTGCACACAGCAATCACAGTCCATAGACATACTGCTTTTGAAAACGCAAAAAGAAAGGAAACAAAAAAAGTACAGAAAAAAGGAACAGAAACACGAAATAACCTGTACTTCCTACAAAATATATACACTCGGAGATTGCACTAATCAAATCCCCACACCACTAAAGATAAAATATAACAATAAAATACGCTACTGCACTCGGCAACTGTTCAAACGCTACTAACTAGTACTGTCTACAAAATGTAAACACTCAGAGATTACACTATTCAAATACCCACACCACTACAGATATAAAAACAACAACAAAATACGCTACTGCACTCGCTGACTGTTCAAACGCTACTAACGACCACTGTTTACAAAATGTAAACACTCAGAGATTACACTATTAAAATACCCACACCACCACAGATATAAAAACAACAACAAAATACGCTACTGCACTCGCTGACTGTTCAAACGCTACTAACGACCACTGTTTACAAAATGTAAACTCTCAGAGATTACACTATTCAAATACCCACACCACTACAGATATAAAAACAACAACAAAATACGCTACTGCACTCGCTGACTGTTCAAACGCTACTGGAGTGGCGTCACAAACATAGAGTACTTGTTCGTTTGGCTGTCTGGTTGACGCCACGTTTTTGTATCATGGTGTAGCCTTCTTCCTGTTCTGCTCATGGAGAAGACCGCAGTGTGACACCGAGCGTGGTGGGAGAGTGGTTAACGCTCTGGCCTCGCATTCGGGAGAACGTGGGTTTGAATCCCCGTCCGGGCATTCAGAATTGGATTTTCATGGTTTCCCCAAATCACTCCAGGTGAATGCCGGAATGGTTCCCTCAAGAGGCCATGGTCAAATTACTTCCCGTTCCTGGTCCCCAGTGCTTTCCCGCATTTAATAAGCTCAACGTCGACAAGGCGTAAAGCCATAAGTAAAAAATAAATAAAAAAAAATAAAAGAACCCTACGGTTACACAGCAATACTTGGTCCACTATGTCCCAGCCTGACGTCCAAACATAATGATACTTAGCGCATCGCAGTCTTAATGGCGAAGTAGGTGTGCAGTGTAATTTAAGATTGAAAAAAATTTCGGAGAATTGAAATTTTTCACGCTTGAAGTTACCATGAATGCTTTGTAATGTAAATAAATGCCTTATAAAGGAGAATATATTCCCTAAACAGTGTTTATCATGTTGACATCGTTTATCCATTAATTCGTAAAGTAAGATGATTTTGCACATTCCAGTGCATGAGATACCCTAAATTCCAATGGCAGCGCTACGTCTCAAGGTGAGATCTAGAAGCCGGTTTATGACGCCGGTTTCTCGTCATCTAACTGTACTTGCCCATAGCCGACTACGATGTGACGAAAAATACGTTGCCGTTCCAGCTAAAAGGTGTGACATTCCAGTGACGAAACGAACATGCGTTCCCGACTAAACGTGGCTGCAATCCAACCAGATTGGCACTTCACTCATCAAACAGCTATATTCTATTACTTACTAAATTCTGCCGCATTTCATAGTGTGTTAACATTTGCGCCATTTAGGACGCGTTTATAAGGTTATCGTTGACTTCTGCATACCATCGTATGATAATAAGCATAGTTTTTTTTTTTTTTTTTTTTTTTTTTTTTTTTTTTTTTTTTTTTTTTACAGTTTAACGTCCCTTTTTAACAACGTGGTCTTTAGAGACGGGAAAGGATGGGGGCAAGGAATGGGAAGGAATTCGGCCATGGCCTTTTTGAAGGAAGCATCCCGGCATTCACCTGGAGTGATTTGGGGAAACCATGGAAAACCCAAATCTGGATGCCCGGACGGGGATTCGAACCGCCGTCCCTCCCGAATGCGAGGCCAGAACGCAATAAGCATAGTAACAGTTATTTGATTTACGTGGTCCAATCTGACAATACGATCACCGCAAGTGGAAGGGAACCGGGGGGGGGGGGGCGGGGGGGCATTGGGGGGCAGGGGGGGCGTTTAAGGAGAAATGGTGGATGATATTTTTTGGTGTGGTGGGGGATGTGAACCTGCGAGGTTTGAGTTAGAAGTCTCTATTTACAAACTTAGCCAGCAGAAATCCTTCTATGTGGGAGCAATATGAAAATGACAATATAAAGCAGCATGAAAAATTATACCAGTGTGAAAATGTGGTGGGATCCGGCTATCAAATGTGGAACAAGAAATTTCAAAAGCTTTAATTAAATACCAAAGGAAGTCAACGCAAATATATTTGCTGTATGAAGATTTACAATTCTCTCAATTTATTAAAAAAAAAATCAAATAAAGTAAAACTTTATGATACAAACGAATATCGAGAAGCTCTCGAAAGGTACAACTCCATGAGTACATCTGTGGAATTCTTTGTAAAACTGATGCAAAGGAAATCAAATCTCATATCACACTGACAACGATCAAGGAATCCAAAGAGCTTTTTGTACGTACAGGGGGGACTCAGATAAGGATTACTGAAGATTTTGACTGCAATCAAGAGGAAGGTACCAACGGAGCGGCAGTACAGTGCAGAAACATTTGACTTCCTCGCGTTAGATAAGAAATTAATATTTCACCTCAAGGAGTAACAACAGCAGTACATATAATGAAACAATGAAAGACTCTAACACAGAAACGGAATTTACCCTGTGGTCACGTGGTGATTAAATTATTTCGTATTTTATGCAGACTGCTAAACAAATGACGTCAGAGTAAACTGCCACAGCTGCCTCGCTGATTTGTGGTCGAAGAGGATACAAGCTGCGAGACAGAACTGATGTCCCTCAGCCAGTGCTGCGACAATGAGCATATTGTCAAGCACCATTAGTTCATTACACCAACGGACCTCGGATTGTTAAATAACTTCCTGAAAAAAAGACTTGTGATTTGGTGGATACTGCGTTTGCCTCACTATCTGAAGATTGCCAGTTCTAAGCTGCATGTAGAATGTTAGGTTTCCATTAACCTTTGCGTTAATTTTGTGATTTTCCTACTGATTTAATGTCTGTTCCCATTGGAAACAATACGTAACTACCAAGCAAACAGACCGAAGCTCTGTGATTGCTGTGTGAAACTTAGAAATATGCTACTCTGGAGCATAACAGGCAGTTCTGAGACACTGTGCACTCCTGCGTACCGTTTTCAGGAGGCCGCGAGCAAGCAGTGGATTGCTTCTTATACTGGGAGTCGTTGAGTTGCGACAGCCACGTTATCCGAAACAATGCATCACGCTAAGCAGAGGCTAACATTTTATTCGAAACTCCATTAGAACCCAACCAGTAGTTTTTGCGTGTATCGCTTTGAATAAAAAATCGATACTAACTGGTTAAACATCTCAGCATTTAGACAAAACATCAAAATGAAACGTACACTATTTTACTCGCGGGACAATGTTCTGTAAATTAAACGAAACGTCATTAAAATCCGACCAGTACTCTTTACTTCAATTGGATTCAATCAAACATTTACATCTGTTTCTTAAATTTCTCAGATTTTCTGCATAACACTAAAATGAGACATATCCTATTTTACCCGTTGGATCAAGGGCTGTAAATTACAGGAATCTCCATTAATATCAGACCAGTATTTTTTCTTTGAATCTCGTTCAATGTAAAATTGGTACTAATTGTGGACAATTTTACCGCACATGTCTCAGATTTTTTACATTACGTCAAACTGAAAAACACCCTTTTTTAACAGCGGTATAAGGGGTGTACACTAATCGAAATGACGTAAATCTCTTTCATCCCAAGTTGAAGACAGGCAGACTGAAAATTAAAAAAAAAATTAAAAAATTGTTGCTTCCTTCTTTGTAGGTTATTGATACTTCCCCGAACTCGCATTTCTTTTTTTAAAAAAAGTCTTAAATGTACAGACTTTATCCCTGTTAAAATTTCAGCGTATGTTTACACTAAACAGTTGATCGTATGAACCGAAAGGATTCGGTCGATACTAGTCACCGAGCGTGGTGGTGTAACGGATAGCGTTCTGGCCTCGCATTCGGGAGGACGGCGGTTCGAATCCCCGTCCGGGCATCCAGATTTGGGTTTTCCATGGTTTCCCCAAATCACTCCAGGTGAATGCCGGGAAGCTTCCTTCAAAAAGGCCATGGCTGAATTCCTTCCCATTCCTTGCCCCCATCCTTTCCCGTCTCTAAAGACCACGTTGTTAAAAAGGAACGTTAAACTGTTACAAAAAAAAAAAAGATACTAATCAACGGTGTGCAACATTTGACATGAATGTTAATTATTAGACACATGCACTGGAGAGAGCGAAGATGGATAATGTCTTGCAGACATAAGGCGTGTGAACTCTGCTTCTAAAACTTTTTGTGATGTCTTCTGCAATCTCTCCACCAGTGAAAATATTGATATGATAAACAGTTTTAGCTAACATGATGGATATGGCTGTGATATATTAAGCGTCAATGTTAAATCAACTAATGTCTGTCAGGGCTTTATTGACAATCTCAGGATAGATGAAATTAGTTTAGTTATTCGAACATTGATTCAAAGAAATGATCTGTAGCACAAAAAATTGAAATATGTTAATTTAAACATGTAACTTGAGTTAATGGAAGGACGTTTTACTGGATGGCATGTTATTCACTGCGTGTTGTCCTGTTGCTCGCGAGCTGTCCACAACTCTACTCAGACCAAGGACGACGACTCTGGCAACTTCGGATTGCCTGGAGGCGGGTACAGAGTTGGCTCTGCATAATGATGGCAGTTCACTTCTTCTATCGCTAACCATCCGCGTCGTGATGAGGCAAAAGTTAGCTATCCTCTCATAGTGGGATACTCATTGACCAATTGCAGATTTTTGCGGGTCACTTCTCACTGCACATTGGATACATGGAAAACATTAACACCAAATAATAGGGATGAATGAAAATCCAGCCTTGTGATTTGCGTACTGAGAATGAACGTTGTCACGTGGTACATAGTTCTCTGCAACAAGATCCGTTTCCACATAAACGTTCTTCAGAGCCAAATTTTAAACTTAATTTTAAACTTTCAACAATTTTTTTTTTCAGTATCCTGGAGAGCTTGATCCCAAAAGGTCCTTTTGCAATACCTCTCACAGTCAGTCCGCTTTGGAGTTTTATAGCACACACATCATCTCTTTCTACTTTCTCGAATACCTGTAATTGTCGGCCGATACTTCCTCATGTCGGTATATCGGGTATGTGTTCCTAAAGCCAGAACCCATCCACACTTGTTATACACTGTTTTGCATATTGCATGTTTCTCACTGCGGTATGTTGGCGTATTACTAGTTTAAAAACAATTTCAGAAATTGAATTGGCAACCTACCTTTTGGAATACTTTCTTTTCAAAATTTAGAATTTTACACGAACGCAAGACTTCCTCGATAAAGAAATAATGGCTGTAATAAGATTTAAATGTTTATAATCTCTAAGGATTCCCGAGTTTTTCTAGCTGAAGTAGTTAATGCATAATTTTGTGACATGTTTCAGCCAGTTAACCCTGAAATTAGTAGAAAACTTCCTCGTTTGTTTCTAGTGCACTCTTATCAAGCAAACTTCAACTTCTGAATTTTCGCAATTTACTGTTACAGTCCAAAGTTATTTCTTTCGTGTGAATGCCAAATTATTTTGAAATATGAAATTATGAGCTTAATTAGTAGTTACAGCTAGTATATGTACACATTGTACATCTTGAAAGCGAAGAGGCATCCTAATAGAGGGCGTTCGCCGGGAAACGCAACCCACTGTTAGCGCTACAAGGAAGAAACTGCTCCCGGCGAGCGAGCGCTCAGTTTCCGGCATTGTTCGACCGTCGGCCGCGGACTATTTCATAATAATTACGCTTCATAAACTTCATAAACTTGTGTGCTAAGCATTTAAATGTGACGTAATTCATTAGCTTACCTTATAAAAGATGCTGGAAGTGTTGACCCTCTTGTGTAATGCACATTTCACATCTTCTGAACATATTTCGAGACATACGCTGCCCTAACTGACTTAATGATTTTTTGGGTGACTGTTCTAGTCGAAAAGCGATATCGTCAATTTTCTCCTCTGTGAGAATACGGTTGACCGACAGTCTCTTTTTGTTAAAAAATGAACCCGTTTCTCTTACTTTTTTAACCAGACGCAGAATTGTTGATTTAGCTGGCAGTAAAGCGCCAGGAAATTACTGCGACACTTTTTAAACGACTTCTTCTTCACATATGTATCGTAGAGAAATATTCTTTGTTGCAAACTGTAACGTACCATAATTTTACTCACACTCAAACACGGTACAGATTAATAAGAGTATGAAGCCCCAAACCAGCCAAACCGCAAAGAAACGTTTATTCACAACACTGATTAATAAGAGACTGAAGTCACAAACTATCTACAATGCAAAGAAACCGTTCTTAACAATGTAAGGGTCACTGCACTGCACTGTTGGGGCAGCGGAGGTGTTAAACAGTGCGGTGATTCACGGTGCCGTGTGGCGGAAACTGCTGGCTCCACTGACCGAGCAAGTTGCCGACGGCAACAGACTGGGAGGGTAGCGTTTTCCGGCGAACGCCCTGTATAAGCCATTAGGGTGCCAAGGACGGGGTACTGTTCCGCATTCACTTCAATGACCTCGGCGCTATTGTAAAAGAGAAATCGTCATAAAGAGGCTGCTTGCCACTTTACCTACTTGCGGTACTAATCCGAAAAACGTTGAGATGTTCTGGGCAACCATTGCAAACGATGTAGCTATGACAGAAAATATACAGTGTTTTATAGAGATTTGAACACTTATCGTGCATTTATTAGACTTAAAATCAATCAGTTACCTCCAAACACTGACTTAAAATTAACTTATAAATAGTACATATTAACCACGTTGGAAGTTTAAATAGAAATGTTCAATCCAAATTTTAAATAGCAACCGAAACACGTATTTACCCAAAATATCACGAAATGTCACTAACCATTACTGTCAGTTATTGTCGTCATATTTCATTGGAGCTTTTCTCTTCTGTTAGAGATAGTTTAACCACTTGCTGAAGTCAGGTTTCTGGCGAATTATCGAAGAAAATTTTAAAACAGAAAGGAGTAAAATAAAGATTTTAGAAATGATACTGACCCACTAAATTTTCTTATGCTCGAGAATTGATTAACTCAAAATTTTGTGGAATTTCGTATCGAACGAATGTATATTAAGCCTACTATACTGGTCACAAAAATACGCCACGGAAATACATAACCTCAATAAACTTTCAGGGTCTGAAGATCTGTCCATTTTTTTAAACCAATGTATCACTTCCGCCAAATTGAAATATATCCAGAGATCAAACTCAAGTTCAAAGCAATTAAGGATGACACGACCACTCCTGACGCTGTGTCCTGTCATATGAAAACAAAATAAGTTGTCACAAGAATCATATCTGAAACTGACTTTAACAAGACATATTAGTAAATTGCGAAGTTGATATTATGCAGTATTTACAAGGTGTGGATTGCTTACTAAAATATTTCATATTTACTTGATAAATATGCAGTAAATATGATTTACCATGTCTATCGTTTATATTTTAGCTTCATTTTAAAAAAACCGTTACTAAGAATTTTCGTCAACAATAATTTGTTTGTCAGATGAATGTAAACGATGTGTAGAGACACTGAGTTGCTTTTATAAGAATTTCCTGCTGGCTGCCTTCATTAATATGCAACACTTAGCGTGTACAGCTTTCATCAAACAAAGCAGTTGGTTTTCTCCACTCCCCGGATAAAAGTTGTTGAAACTTTCATTGCTGTTTTAGGATATGTCATGTTTACAGTTTTCAGCAGGCTGAGATTTCAGAGATATGTGAAACACTGTTTTATGGCATTCATGACATTCTACACACAGCCGCGTATACAGAAAGCAAACGTTCGTTGTAGCAGCGATTTACTTTCAAAATAATTCACGCGTGACACTCGCTTTTCTGGCTGTGTGTTCCGTCTGATAGAAAAAACGAAAAGCTATCATCAAACGAGAAAATATACCACTATATAATTGTGCTTGCGTTTTCTTTAAATGTTTGTGATTAATTTTCTACAGACTGATCATATTTAGGCCCATAAATGACAAGTCTTAAAACTCTAAAGACAGTAGGGAATAGGAATTAAAATTTAAAAACTGTTACTTTTGTTAATATTTATATATATATTTTTTTTTTTTTTTTTTTTTTTGTAATGCTTGAGAAATCTATTTGCGCCAGATTGATTTCAATACGACGCAATGACGCCAAGACATACAGAAAATCCTAAATCTCAATGCCCATAACGGGGACTGGACCCGGGTACTTCCGAATCTCGCTCCCAAACCTCACCGCTCAATCTACAAGTGTAGTAATAAAATAACACCTTTGTTTGGCCATAAACAGGCATTTCTTTAAAAAAAAATCAGAAAATTTTTAGGTGAAAATTATTACAGGTGTAATTGATATAGATTTTCTAGAAGAAAGACCAGTAACATTAACCGTCATTGATAATTCTTCAAATGACAATACATATGCTTTTTCTTCTTTTAGCGTTTGTTTTTGAAGTAAGTGTCTTCACGTATGACAGAATCGACTATACTGTGAATGCCATGAATCTTTGGCTTGTCTCAGGATTCTATGCGTCATGAATCATTGCTTAGAGGATAGTTCGTGCAAGATGAGAATCCGTGTCTATACAGAAACAAACTTGTGTAATTCATTAAGTTTTCTGCTACATAATAAAATACTGTAGCACATAACTGACAAGCTTTAGGAATCATATTTCCAAATGATCAATTAAAGAAATTATTTTTCCTAACTTATGGATTTTGTCAACATACTGGGTCAACTGATGCGACCATATTTTAAAAAAAAAATTATCATAAGATATATTGATACATCAGAACATGCTTTTTTTTTGCACCGGCCAACTGTTTACATGGGCGTACAGCATGATTAATGAGGGGGTGGCATGGTGGGACAACTACCCTGTCCGAATATAGAACCGGATTTGTGAGATCCCGAGCATTTAACCTACTGGTGGAATGTTTGTGTTGCCATCTATCTGCGTAACTTGGAACTTGTTTTCTGTATGATAACTGAATTTTATTTGTGAAATATACGTAGCCTTTATGCTGGCAATAGAGCAATACAATAATACAAAATTATACAGATCGGGACAAAATGTCCTCAAAAACAATATAAGTGCAGAATTTAACAGTTTAAACTCAAAAAATTTCCACAACCCACAAAATATGTTAGTTTGTGAACTAGAGTGAGATAGTAATTTATTTTGGGTAAATGAAAATAGAAGGAACGTATAATAAGTTGTAATAATTCACATGTTGTATGGCTGTTTGGAAATTAAATTGGTCCAAAAGTAATTAACTGTAATAATTATGAGTGTATCACTTAAGCATCTGTTTGATTTAATTGCAGAATATTTTATTACTTATCATTTTTATAAGACTTCAATTTTACTAACTGCATCCCCTTATAATGATAATATATTCTGTTGAATTTATTTAAATGAAATTGGAAGACCATCTTAAGAAGCAAATCAGTTTTGTTTTATTGAGTTTCAGCAATGGATTCCCTGCACATGAAAATGAAATTTGATAGTGAATTGTGTAAATTCGAACTACTTAGGTGTATAGTCAACACCAATGAATTAACATCGCGAAGAATTAAAAAAGCTGAGATTTGTATGGTGTTCCCAGGAAGATGTTCCCAAAGGAAAGAAAGCCGAAAACAACTTGCTGAGTAGATCTAGTCTCCACAAGTCTGCGTTGACAGTTGAAATCAGCTCTGTCTGTAGGTGAGCAAATACTGTTTCGCATTACAGTTTAAATTTTTAATTAGTCTACTACAGAACAAATTTGTGAAGAATATTAGGTGGATAAAACAGCCAGATGAGTGTATGTCTAAATCATAGTTATACAAGTGTAGTAATGATTTAAATAACGTTTATGTATAACGTGCAGCAATTCTTTCTTACATCAGTTCTTCAGTATTATTTGTATGTTTCTAACAGCACTTAAGAATGTTACTGTTTCATTATATTTTCTAATTATCTTTTTCGTATCTGCCACACGAAAAACAAAGGATTCATATCTGTAAGAAAATTATAGTTTAAAATAAAAAATAATAACTTAAAAACCGAGCGTGGTGGGTAAACAGTTAACAATAATTTTAAAAATGCCTCTATTCTGGAACTAATTGTGATTGGTTTTGGTTAATATTACGAATATAAGTGCTTCAGGCGATAAATTGTATATTTGTTACAGGTGATTGTGGCAATGGTGCTTTAGGAGTTAAGCCTAATCTTAGATGTGAACATTGGTATAGGATCTGTATTTCCACTTAAAAACACGTTTCGCGGGCGAAAGTAAAATTCAGAATTTAATAGGAACATAAGCGATTTATAAATGGATTGAGAAACACATTTCCTTTCATGAAAACAGAAATCATTTATAATATAGCGTAACAACAAGCTGTACGGAAAATCTACAAATTGTTTTTTTTACACACGGTGACCTGGTTTTTCTAAGTATAAACACACGGTATCTCAGGCTACAGAATAAATACCTGAATCAGGTTAGTTGGATAAAATAGCGAGACCAGTGTATCTCCAAATTGTGCTACTAACCATTACATGATTTTTCTCCAATACGAGATGTCTGAAGTTACTGTTGGTACAGTTCGGCAATGCACCAATAGTCGACATGAATTTGAATCAATTAAAGGATATAAATTTGAGGAAATGCGATGATCCTGAAAAGCCACACTGCCATCGTTACGCGTCAATCAGAAACGGTCGACGTGCTGGTCTGTCAAGGCTGAGAGCGTGTGTTTGCCACACTCAGCAAAATCGTAACTCTGGAAGAACACTAAGTTAATGTAAGTGTATATGCAAATTTGATGGTGATGGAATACATAAGAGTATGCTTTCGTAGTTTAAACGAGAAGAATATTTCTGTTATTGACAGCCGCTGTGTCTAATATAGGTCCCTAAATTTCTGCGTTTTCCATAAATCGACAGTGGTATCGAAATCAAGTGCCTCACTAAGAACTTAGCTTCAAACTTAAATTGAACGAACTTTGAGTGTCGTACACAATATATATATATATTTTACGGCGCAGCACCTGGAACCTAAAATTGACACGTGGTGTCGGTCTTCGGTACATACAATATATTTAGGAGCCTGCAGTTAAATATGTGGTAGACAGACTGTGAAATCCATCACTTACTAAGTACTTCATGAAAGTCCGGCTGATAGGGCAAAGAGATGTTGTTATAATATCTGCGATGCGTTTTTATGTTTTTAATGAAAAAACTTCGTGTATTTTTTTATTTTTTTTACTTGTGGCTTTACGCCTCGTCGACAGCTATGGTCATTAGAGGCGGGATGGGACTGGGGACAAGGAACGGGAAGGAATTCGGTCATGGCCTTTTTGGGGAAATCATGGAAAACCCAAATCTGGATGCCCGGACGGGGATTCGAACCCGCGTCCTCCCGAATGCGAGACCAGAACGTTAACTGTTCACCCACCACGCTCAGTAACTTCGTGTATATTTGCTTCTGTGAGCCTACTGTATCTCCCAGGGGCTCATAAACTTGTGGGACCTGGGTTGCCATTCATGGGACACTACAGTATATGGGTCCGGCATTGCTTCAATTTCCTCTCTATCTCATTTCGTCAAATCCTGTTCTTTCATGACCCTGATGGTATTTTAGGATTTTGGAAAGGGTGTCGGCTACAGTTACAAAATGTCTAATTCAGAATGTGGACAAATGTATAGGTTCGATTTTTTAAATATATATATTTACACTTACCAGCAAATGTTTTGTCAGTTAATTAGGGATATTCAGGATGCAAACAAATGACTTTAGAACGCATATTTATGAATAATATGGTCAGAGGCTTATCAGATGGAAAAACAAACTGATAACTTGTCGACTATTGGTTCGCTTACCTTACTGCTTCTTAGAAGAATATGAACTGTGCATTGGAGCGCTAACAGATAACTTCCGCTAAGGTGGCGCCGAGTACTCAAACGTAAGAAACTTTTTTTTTTAACGGTATTACCCCTCGTCGACGGCTAAGGTCATTAGTGGTGGGATGGGACTAGGGGACAAGGAACGGGAAGAAATTCGGCCATGGCCTTTTTGAAGGAAGCATCCCGGAATTCGCCTGGAGTGATTTGGGGAAACCATTACGTAAGAAACGCTGATTTACTCAAACTCGAGTTAGAACAATACAACACAAAACTTTCTTACTTCTTATTGACTATATTTGGATGCCGGAGGCATTTTGGCTTTCCTGTGCGCGAGGAGGATGAGGAGGATATTCGTAAAAAGGGAGACGAGTGAGGACGTGCGAGGTAGAGAGTGTTTCAGTGTTGGCAGAACCGGCATAATAAGACAAAGCAGGAGCGGGCGTGAGCCCACCTTTGTAGCGCACATGTGCCCTGTTCTCAGTGGTCACTGTTGAACTTCCTTCCCCCTCAACATAATGATAAAAGCACAGCACATTGAACTCAGCGGAGCGTCCAGTGTATTTACCCTGGCGACTAGTTATCCAGGGCCCGTACGCTCGACCTGTATTTATTTACGTTTGACACTAGGTCTGGCTGTTTGCGTGGACGTTACACAAGACGGCCCACTGGCCAAACAAAGTACATGTCCAAACACTAGCCGTTCCAGCAAGACGCAGCTGCAGCTGTCATTTGCAATCCTATCCTTGCCTAAACATCGCCACGAAACAGGCTCTAAAGAAGATGCTATCTCTACGAATTCCACTAATTCAAATTGTAAAACTCCTTCATTTCGTTAGTTTGATAGTGTTATGAGATTAAATTTCATACGATACTTTTACTTAATACAATCATTTTTTTAAATGAGTTATTTTAAAATATGTATGTATATAACTGTTGCTCGTATTTTCTTAGCTATAGTTTTAATATGTCGAATTACTTCCGATGCTACTCCAGATAAATTACCAATGGAAGTCCGACTGTCAATAGAGGCCTCCCAACCGTTTTAAACGCTTGTTGATGCTTGGCGTGGTGGGTGAGCATCAACACTCTGGCCTGGTATTCGGGAGGGCGCAGGTACAAATCCCCGCCCGACCATCCAGATTTGGGTTTTCCATACTTTCCCGAAATCATTCCAACAGAATGCTGGGATGTGTCCTTCAGAAAGTCATGGCCCATTCCTCGTCATCAGTACTATATCGCCTTTAATGGCCTGGGTGACCCTTTTTTTATGCCCCTGATTTCTATGAACTTAAAGTAAAAAAAGAAAAAAAATGTATTTGATGATATGTTCATCTTCCTTACGCTATTTCGGCACAGAGCTCTATTGTCCTTCAGACCAATGTTTTGATAATTTGTTATTTAGATAAGAGGTTCTAAGCAAAAACAAAAGTTTATATAACTCGCAGTCACATGTCCACTTGCGTATCTGGTTAATGTTTGTTTAAGATCATCGGCCCTGTGCACTAGGCAATAGGAAACGGGTTTTGTTATTTCTGCTTATTTCCGCACATGTCATAGAAGATGATGTGATCTGCTATGCCACAACAGTATATATACAGCACAAACAAACAGTCCGTATACTCATGCTTATTTATCATTAAAATGTTACAGAGCTCTTCGAGCACAAAAGACAAATTTTCAGAAACGAAACCGTAAAGAAAGTTTTGCATACAGAGAGATCAACCAATTTCTACCTTGAGACAAAGGTGATCTGTAAATAAAGACGTATGGAATGTGAATTCGTTGATGACCACAACTGCTGGTTTGTGATGAATAGTGGAAAAATGTCTAAATAACAGCTTAAAGAGAATATTAAACTGATAGTCTCATCTCAGTGTTCACTAAATTTTAAGTAATAACTCGTATATTGATAAAATTTCCATTTACGGCTACCAGAATCACAGATAATACGAAAGTTTAAATCGGCAACGTATATTTCTCCCTACCCGTTCAGACATGTTCACAGAAGTTTGCACGACGCTAATACGAACAACAAGGAGGGATTCCGTTTATAATTTAGAGAGGAAAAGCCTGTTTGTCCTGCGGCTCTGCCTCCTGTCAAAATGAACGGTAAACAGCTACATGAAAGAAGCTGGTCTTACTGTGCGCTTACACTGTAAGAACTTCTTTATTTATTTTTTTCGCTTATGACTTTACTCCTCGTCAACGTTGAGACGAGAGACGTTTCTGTTGAAGGATTCCGGCCATGGCCTTCTCGAGGAACCATCCCGGCATTCGCCTGGAGTGATATTCGGAAACAATGGGAAAACGAAATCTGTATTGCTGGACTGGCATGCCACAGCGTTACCTCTCACCCACTAAACTAGATTGAATGGTAGTCCTTGCTGACTATTTTTCTCCGAATGTCTTATAATCAGGGGAGAATTTTAATTTTCGTCTTTAATTTCTTGCATTGCTTCAGAGGGATTGAAATATGTCAATTTATTCTTAAGGCCGGACAGCGAGCGAGTTCTTGAATAATTATGGTGTTAATTTTTACCTTATAGAAGTGGAATGTGTGCATGTAGTTAAAATAAGTTCAGCAAATAAATACAAAGTTGGCTGAATAACTGAGAGGATGGATGCGATATGAAAATTATAAAAGAACTTTAAGTACTTTCTCCACAGATGATGGATACCGGACGAAAGAATACATCATATTAATATGAGCTCTCATGATCCGCACATTAAGGCGCCACCAGCAGGAGTTCTAATCCCCGCCTGCCAGCCATCCTGACTGCAGTTTTATGCGGTTTTCCGCAATCATCTACATCTACATATATACTCTGCAATTCACAATATTGTGGGTAGCAGAGGGTGCTCTGTACGAAAACTAATCTCTTTGGTGTGCATTCCAATCCCGAATGGTACCAGGGAAAAAAGAATTCATATAAGAATCAGTGCGACACCTAATTTCCCTAATCTTATCTTTCCTGTCATTCCGGATCAAATAGGTTGGTGGGCGAAGTATTTAAGCGCACTCGTAAGTGAAAGTGGAAGTATACATGTTTACTAATAAGTTTAAACGAAACGTGCGTCGTCTATCTACCAGAGACTCCCAGCCCAGTCTACTAATCAGTTCATAAGGACTGTAGCAAGCGGTCACAAATCAAGCGGCTCTTCTCTGTACTTTCTGTATACTATCAATCAACCCCTTACGAAACGGGTCCCAAATGGCACAACAATAGTAAAAATGTGGACGCACAAGAGATTTTTACCATGTCTCCTTTGTTTAATCATTACAATTTTTCAAGATTCGACCTAGGAATCGCAGCCTAGAATTAGCTCTGCCTACTAACGAATTAAAGTCCAAGTCCCATTTCATATTCCTTTGTACAGTTACTCCCAAATATCTCACAGAATCGACCATATCAACAACAGAACTGTTTACCTAGTATTTCTGAACAATTTGATTCTTTTTGTTAGTTATGCTCATTGTATTACACTTTTTATCATCAAGAGGAATGCTGAGAAGGTCTCTACTCTCAACCTCATAAGCTTTACCCCTCACGAACAAAAATGTACTTATGACACACAGAACATAGTTACACGTTTCATAGACAGATGGCACGCTAATTCCTCCAATAGTTTAAATGTTCGGGATCTGACAAATGAGGTTCTGTCATGGGTATGTCACATGTCACAGTTACGGACCGGACGCCTGCACAGAGATTCCGGTGCCTTGTGGTCCGTCAGGGTAAATACGGAAAAGAAACAATCATGTCCAAGTGCGTCATGTATTCGTCACCATGCCTAATGTGTCAGACCTGGAGTTTGGGAACACGGGGTTTCGATTCCCGGTTTAGTCATGCTGAATTCAGTTTGCTATGGTTTCCAGAAATAATTCCTGTGCAATGCCGTACCGGTTTCGTCATAAATGCCATTTAATTTCATTTCCTTTCTTGCCTAGTAGTTGTGTTTAAAAAAAAAAATGATCTCACTCTAATCTAGTCGAGAGATATTAGCTACTGCTGGGAACGCATCACCAGTAGGCCACTGGAAGAGACCTGAAAAGCATTGAGTATTTTTGTTAACTATCGAGTATACAGTAATTTTGGCATAGACTGCAAGTATTGTCATACACGTATGGTGCAGAAACTGGAAGTCATACTCTAGTTGCCGTTGACTGTGATAAAAACATTCTTTGTGTATGCTTCTTAGTTAAAAATATAAAACCATCCTCTAAATAATCCTGTCAAAAAATAACTGCTGATTCAATCTAGATTCTGTTAGATAATATCTTAAGAGAATAAATGGCGGCGGTCATAACTTAATTGTTTTTTTAAAAGAAATGTGCCGATTTTTTAAAATAAATAAATAAAAGAGTGACAGAGATATTTAGCATCTCGTCATTAGTCAAACAGCTACGAGTACTGTATTATCATTTTTTGTTTTGTTTTTATTACATCCATGTACTCGTATGAATTATCCAAGCATTTAAGTTCCGAACAATAGAGATGGTACAATTCGTACCCAAAACTAAGATAAGAACGCTTATGCCCCTGCCTGGTACCGAACGTGCGATTCCTGGAACACAAAGTCAACATGCTTACATTCTGTGCCAGCTATTTTATACTAATCGTGATCTGAAGTGTGTGTGATATGCAGCATTTAGAGGTGTATATCTGATGGAAAAAACCTTCATTGAAATTATGCGCAAGTAACAAAGAACTTTTCTGAATCATGTTACAGTCAACGAGGGTGGTAGATGAGTTGTAATGTTCTGGCCTCGCATTCAAGAGGCCGCGGGTTCGAATTCCAGTCCGGTACGACATATTACGTTTTTTCAGCGATTCAGAAAATCACTACAGGCCTATTCCAGGATGGTTTCTTCAAAAAGGCGTTGGGCGAATTCCTTTCTGTTCCTTGCCCCCAGTACTTTCCGCGCTGCATTGACCTTGACGTCGAAAAGGCTACAAAAAATAACAATTTTGATACAGCTCGTCACCAAACTTTTTTTGTACTTGTTGCATCGAATTGGAATATTCTCGCTTCCTTTTGGTAAAGAAGGATGAAATAAAAACGTGTCTATAAGAAACACTGAACTACAGATGGAAGAACTAATGGTTATGATTATTTCCCGGTTACCGTAGATTTTTTTTAACTGCTTAACGTCTCTTAACAGCGAGGTCTTTAGAGACGGGAAAGAGGATGGGGGGCAAGGAATGGGAAGGAATTCGGCCTTGGCCTTTTGAAGGAAGCATCCCGGCGTTCACCTGGAGTGATTTGGGGAAAATACCGTAGAGGATGGTGGTTGTGGGGAAATATTGAAACCAAAATAAAATTGAAGACAAAGTACCGGTAACTAGTAGACATGTTTTATGAAAAATAATGAAATACAGATGTCCGTCAGTAATTTGTCTGGACGTTGACGTGAGCGATATTACCTAACACGGTCAATAGTTTCTGTGAAGTTGTATCGACTTTACCTTGCTTACATTGCGTTATTGTGAAATACGAATTCCTCACTGTGTGTTGTATTTTTAATTCCCTCATTAAACCGATGTAAAATGTGGTAAACTAGGAAGCAAATATTCGTATGTTTGATAAGACTGTGAAATTGTGAAATCGACGGCAGCCGTTGTACAGTACATTTTATTATTACTGTGCTGACCCTTGCAGGGCTTTAATATCTTTCTACCGGTTGTTTCCTTTTCAAAATGTGTTTTGCACGCAAACGAATGTTACGTATAGCACCACTATAACAGCAACATTTGCTGCATCTCCGCATTACGTACTACAGCGGATAACGATTTACCATGCAACGGATATTATTATCGAAGTTCCGTGACGCCAAACTAAACATATGTGAATCTATACTAATAGTACAAATGGGAAAGTAACTCTGTCTCTCTGTCTGTTACGTTTTTATGACTTAACAGTTAAACCGATGTTGATAAAATTTGACAAGGAAATACTGCGTATCATTGGGAAGGACACAGAATACTTTTCGGAGTAAATAACGTATTTTGTGATGAAATTTTGAAAACTAACCGAACGGTGACAGAGAGATGGATAGCATGTGTCTCTTGTAATGTTAGATTGGTGACTCAGGCGTTGTTTCTATGGTAGTCAGTATTTGTGTGGTCTATTTATACATTTCATGTACAGACACAACTTATTAGATAGATGTGGATTTGCGCTGCATGCGATGAATAATAATGAAGGTCAGGGACAGACGCTGAAAATAGCAAGGGTATGCTTACAAAAGACGTGTTTTTACCATGGGCAGTTATATATAGCTAGCTCAAGGGTTTCCAGCACCCAAGGTTATATATTTTAGCAAGGATGGCAAAACCAGAAACGTGGAGGAGGAACTGTCTCCCCCTCCTTCCCTTAATTTGCTGCTATTTTTAAACATGTTGTAAATTATGATTAATTGACTTTCTGGTTATGCCGCGTTGTTTATTTCATTACCTGAGCTTTCGGCTGGTATCCTCCAGCCTTCGTCAGAGATACTGTTTATGTTGACATAGCAACGAGCGCCAAGCATCGCAGAGTAAAAGGCCGCTATCTTCGTTGATGTTGTTGGTATTTTTTTTAAATTTCTGCTGCCTCTTTCACCCGTCGGGGCCACCACTGGTCTTCTCTCCACAGTAGCCTCGTTTCTTGGAATTTTATTTCATGCCCGGTATTAATAGCATGGCGGACTACGGCGGATTTGTCGCTGTTGTTATATTTGTAGTGGCAGATATGTTCTTTAAGTCTCTCCGCCACAGTGCGACCTGTCTCGCCGATATAAACACTGCCACAGCTGCAGGGGATTTCGTAAACACCCATAAGCTGGTGTGGGTGTAATCTGTCTTTTACTTTTGTCAGTGACTGACCAAGTTTGCAGTTAGCCTTATATACTATTCGCACCTCCACCCACTTTAACAGTTTCCCAATCCGGTCTGTGATACCTTTATGTATAGGAGACAGGCCAATTTTGTATCTCTGACGAAGGCTGGAGGATACCAGCCGAAAGCTCAGGTAATGAAATAAACAACGCGGCATAACCCGAAAGTCAATTACTCATGAACAAAGATGGCCGTGGAAGTGTGAGGAATCATGTTGTAAATTGGTTCTTTTTATGAGACAGGTTCAGTGGTAGAATGGCTTCCCCGTCATATTATACCGATTCCATGCTATTTGGGATACCTTTACAGCTTTTTATATTCAATTCTAGCAATGAAATTCTAAGTCCACGCGTACGAAGTCGCGGGTAACAGCTAGTCTCCCATACAAGTTACATTCAATTTCCTTCCTTGTAATTAGACGATAGTGTTTCTGCAAAAATAAAGGAAATTACTTCACCTGCAATCGATCACATAGAGTCTTAAATGACTCAACAAATATGAATGTAACAAGTGCAGCTCTGGTTGTCACAGCATGAGCATCATCCCTAAGGATGGCGGCAGAGTACACCGCCGAAACCTCGTCTTTCATCAACATCATCCGGCAGTGAACCCGCAAAGATTATATTTCATGAATGTAACAATTTTGAAACGTTTCTTAGTATTAACGCATTTTTAATAATTAATTTTCAGCTCCATTTTTTTTACAATAGAAACTGTATGTCTTTTCCATTTGTAAAGAAGCATACAACGATTTCTTTTTTATTATTTAGCGGAGAAAAATCCAATTTTACGTTTTTAGTATCCAGAAAGTTTCAAGTCCGTTTCGTGTATACTGCCAGGCAATAAATTCTTTGTCTGGAGGAAAAGGAGCGTGTTTTAATTATTTGTAGGAGCATTGTTATGGTCTGAGTTCAAACTGTATTTGATTTGGCACTGTGGCAGGGCCTTGTAATTGGATAGCGGCTGAGGACGGGCAGTTTTTAATTTCTGTGGTTGAGCGGGGTGGAGAGAGGCGGGAGAAGCTCTCCTCACTTTTAATCCGCTTGTTTACCACTAGCGATTGCAGGGGGCGCACCTAAACAAACACCATAGATATTCATCAATGACAAAAGAACAATGAAACACAACTTCCAAGTGGGCGTATTTACTGACTGGAAAATATCTACGGAAGGCCTCGGCAACTGTCAATAGAATGTTAAAGAACTGAGAATTCCTTTTCCGACACAACCCGAGAATTTAATTTTTGCATCCCAGTAATTTTCGCAGAGAACATTTCCTCTGAGCAATTTGCTACACTGCTGAAAGAGATGCCTTTGTGCGCGTGTTCGTTAGTTTCCTCGCCCTATTCAACCTTTTTCTCCTTTTTGACATTTACTTACGCATAAGTTACTCCGTCGCATTGTATTGATCATGCAGACGATGTTTCCGAGTAAGAAGATACTGTTTGCTGACATTTTAGTTTTCCTCAGATATCTGAAGCCCTTTTCTACCACACCTTGAAGGAAATCATTCTAGAATTTAGGTGAGAGAATTGTAGATTCTTGTTGGGTACGATTTTAAACCAGCCTTTCCTTATTCTCAACACCCAAACAAAACAGAAGAGTGAATGTGTATTTTTCGTAAAGAATATCACAATAACGAAATGATTAGTTTTCAAATTACGCTACATTACCCAGTGCAAATATTAAGGTATTTAGGCTATGAAAAATAAAGCACTGCGTACTATGAAATGTAAAAAGTCAACGCCCATTTCTGGATATTATTTAACAACATTTATCGAAATTTCTGATTAATAGTGTGGTTTCCTGAAATTTGACAAGAAGTCTTTCTTATAAGCATATCTTATTATTTACCGTTAAATGAACATATGGAGTATAGTTAGAAGTATTTTAAGATAATTTTCACACTGTTCGTTCCTAAGATATTTCGTTCTTTTAGGTAAAGACATTAGTTCTAATAATAGTTCTGCCTGGATTGGAGAATCCTCTGTTCTGTATTGTCTAGAAGTTACGCCAAAAATAAAATCGTTAATGACTTTGAATGAGAGAAGTATAATTTCAGACGCTGTATAAGTCATCTTTGACATTCTAGTTTATTTTGTTGAGGAATATAAATAATATAGGACACTCTAAACAGTAATTCAGTATTACTTGCTCTTACAAACCAAAATTTTTTGCTGTCAAAAAAAAAGCAATGCCATGAAATGTAGCTAACAAATTTTGATGAAGTTTGTTATAAAACTTCTTCACACACATAAAAATGTTCGTTTCTCTAGAGGTTTGTATCAACATTGAGTAATTCTTTTCAATACAAGGTCAGGCGGTTTATACAGCTCTTAATAGCGAGATATCATCAATGTCATGCATACGCCCTGTTACATGAATACGTGTAACTGTGATCCTTTGCCATAATTAGATTTGAATTCATAAGGAAATCAAAGTGAAATGAGACAAACTATATTCCGGAAATAGAGCAGATGACGAAAACCAAGACGTTTGTTGACTCGACAGCGTGCATGTTGAGTGAAGCAGGCAAACGGAAATTAAGGGGCTTCGCACCCAAGGGATGGGTGTTTCATAGGAAACCTCTCCGTAAAGATACCTCTTATCTTACATAGTGAAAGAGCGTTACGACCCTGTTTTCATATTTAAATCCCTTATAACGTTTTCTATCTTGCAAATGTGCTTCTTATACTTGAAAAATAAACGAATTATTATTAGGGACTAAAAATCACAAACCTTGTTATTTCAGTATACAAAAATATGAAATGGGATATTTAGTGAATTGGATCGTTATTAAGTGATTCAAACAGTATTCCTTCTAATTATGTGTCTCTTAATTAATAAGAAGCTCATCATAAATAATGTTTACGGAATGTTGGTTACCATAGTCAATCAATAGAAGTAACGTTCGGACCTCATATGTTTGAATAACCTTTGACTTCAGCTTTAAGAAATTCCTTAAATTTTACGCTACTGACAGAAGGATTATATTTTAAATTTCTTATTACATCGTATGAATGCAATAACAATGCGATAAAAAAGTATGAGTCTTTTACCCATGATCTGTTTTTTTTTTTCCTTTACAAGATATACAAGTATTTGATGACTCTAAAAATCCATTTGTTTGTTTCCAGAAACGTCACTGCTGTCTTACAAATTTATGTTATTTCTTAAGAGTGTTGGTCTCAGTTTTCCCCCAAGCAAAATTCTCGTGTGAAATATTGCTTGTTTTATGGAGCTCTCTTCTGCACATTATTAAGGATAAAATCCATATTCATGCTTGTATATAACGCCTTTACACCTCTTGATCCTGTTTTTATAGTAGTCAGTAAACAAGTATTTCAGTCACATTCTCGAAAGTTTCAGAATTTGTATGCAAATCTATAATATAGTTAACGGAATTAATTTAATGAAAGATACGAACTTATACTTCAAGTTTCTCTGCAGCTAAATTAAATCGAAATTAGATTTCTTCTTCTTATTTACTTTTTACAACAAAGGAGAGTAACATTTAAAAATATTCGCTTCAGTTACGAGTTGCTTAGAGTCAAGTGTGTAGCATTTCCCCATAGTGTTTTTAGAGAATAGTGTGTAACAGTTTCTGTTCAGTTCTAGTTTTGATGATTTAGTGCTTACTCATTGCGACCTCGGTTTGAACCCCGATAATTGAATAAAATCGACAATCATTAATACTGCCATAATACTGGAGACTACGTCTACAACGGGACTGAGTTCAAATCCCGGTCCCGGTGCACCAAAAATCCTAATTACCGTTATCTTTAATCACCCTGATTATTGTGGCAATGGTCTCCATTTTACACTTCAAAATCTGCACACTACTTAAGCGGAATAACGTATCGGGTTAGATCGAGTTTGTTATGTTAAAAACTCAACAAACCAAAAGATATCCGGAGCTATTAAGGATATAAAGGGGTTTCCGTACCTCTGTGACAGTATCTGGACTCGATTCAGAATTAACTGGGTCTATCCCCGGCGGCGGAAGAAATTCTCACGCGTGGGAAGAACAGATCGTGTTACACAATTCCTATTCACCAGATAGTATAAAAAATTCCTGGTTTCAATGCCAAACCTCCGCAGTGCTCATGGAGTAGTCATAGTAATGTCTAGTGCTCTAAAGAGCATAGTAACAGAGTTGCTTATCGGCTGCTCGTTCCGCCTCTGTCGTACCCGCCTAATCTAAACTGATAAAAGAGGTACTCAGTTTAACATGGAATCCGAAACACGGAACTTTCTAGCATCTTCGCACACAAAACAAAACTTTGTCGGAGGTAAAGGTCACTATGGTACGTAAAAATTTCGGCCTAAACCGCGTTTCGAACTGTGGACATATTGAGCAGTAGTTTTTTTTTTTCCCTCGGGCTTCACGCCTTGTCGACAGCGAGGTCATTAGAGGCGGGAAGGGACAGGGGCAAGGGACGGGAAGGAATTCGGCCATGGCCTTTTTGAAGGAAGCATCCCGGCATTCGCCGGGAGTGATTTGGGGAAACCATAGAAAACCCAAATCAGGATGCCCGGACAGGGATTCGAACCCGCGTCCTCCCGAATGAGCTGTAGTCAGGCACCTTGCTACCTGACCCAAGTGAATTGAGAAGTATATAATTCATCTGACGGATAGGTACTTTTAATTTGACAGTCCTAATCGTGTCTTTAGAAAAATTAGGCCTGAATAAGCCAGCACAAACATTCATTCTCTCCCATCTTACATCTCTCTTCCACAACACAGACAATTCGCACACAATCACGGTCATCAATACGTATGTACAATACCACTTATGGTCACTATTCACTTTTTCTTTGCTTAAGCTTTACACCTCGTCGAAGTCTTTAGAGGTGGGAAAGGACTGGATACAAGCAACGGGAAGGAATTTGGCCGTGGTATTTTGAAGGAACCATCCCGGAATTCACCTGGAGTGATTTCGGGAAACCATGGACAACCAAAATCTGGATAGCCGGACGGGGATTCGAACCCGCGTCGTCTCGAATGCAAAGCCGGAGCGTTATCGCTCGATCCCACTATTCACGCTGAGAATGCAAGGCAAAACTTCCCCAGTTAAGTTTGTGCTCTAAGCTATAGAAGAAAGCCCTCCATGGTAGCCACTTCCATCCAGACACCATGTATGTCGGGAACTGTAGCACTAAAACCAA
Source organism: Vandiemenella viatica (assembly GCA_031002005.1). Taxonomy (NCBI): domain Eukaryota; kingdom Metazoa; phylum Arthropoda; class Insecta; order Orthoptera; family Morabidae; genus Vandiemenella; species Vandiemenella viatica. The sequence continues at coordinate 156,582,868 of CM061921.1, forward strand.
CGTAGAAACAACGTGGAATCGCAGAAAATTACGCTAACGCTTTCAGTTTATAAATTTTTAATTCTAAAGTTGGAATAGGTAGCTTTATTTCAATTAATTTTTTCCCTTTATTCACTGAGATGCCAAGAAAATCAAACCGAGCGTGGTGGGTGAACTGTTAACGTTCTGGCCTCGCATTCGGTAGGACGCGGGTTCGAATCCCGGTCCGGGCATCTAGATTTGGGTTTTCCATGATTTCCCCAAATCACTCTAGGCGAATGCCGGGATGCTTCCTTCAAAAAATTCCATGGCCGAATTCTTTCCCGTTCCTTGTCCCCAGTCCCATCCCGCCTCTAATGACCTTAGCTTTCGACGAGGCGTAAAGCAAAAAAAAAAAAAAAAAAAAAAAAATTCCATGTGCTGTCACTTTTCTGACAGCCAGAGTTGGGTCTTTCTCGTTGATTATCTCGCTTCCCAATCCCAAAAATTACGACTTAGAACGTTTAAAGATTCATTTTTGGCACAGACAAAAATCAACACCCGGCATGACGTTTTTACTAACGTCAAATAAAATAAGTCATGGTTAACTCGTATCTGAACTTATATTATGGTTTTCTTAAATTTCTGTACGAAGCACTGGAAAGAAATTAACATCAAGACAGAAAGCGGTGTTTCCGTTAGTATTTCTTTATTTGTTCATTTTTACAGCTTTACCAATCCCTGTTTCAGGATGCACCATCTTTAAGCCAGATGAGCTATATTTTACAATTTAATGGTACATAATTTGGTTCTAGTTTCTTCCAGGCTGATCGATTTTTAGCAACTCTCTTAGTTCACAACTGTTACTTGTCGTATGTCTCTATCTCAACAATCCGGGGTCTTCCTCTTGATCTTTTCAGGTTCTTTGGTATCCAATCCAGAACTGCCTTAGTCCATCTGTCGTCTCTTTTTCGACCAATACTCCTTTCCGTTACTAAAGTTGAACTAATAGAAATTATTCATCTCGTCTTTAGAATTTATAAAAAAATATCGGAGTTGGAGGCTCTATCAATCTCCTTAGCCCTTAGGTTAAGGGATTCTTGTCAGAAGTACTTGCCATCTTGGCACTGCCTTCTTTTATTTGCTGTTTCCGTATAATAGTTTGTTTTACTTTTTATATTTTTCATTTCTTTTGAGCCTTTTTTTTATTTATTTTATTTTTTGTATACATATTTAATTTAACAGTGTAAGTGCTTTCCTTTTGCACTGTATTTGTGGTTTTGTCATTCGTTTTCTTCTTTCAGCAGCTGGAGTGGTCTTCTATGTGGTCCCTCGTGTCTGTCGTAGTGTGCTAGAGAGCGAATAAGGTGGTTGTCGCTCTCCTCAGTTTTTTGGTAAAGATGTCTTGTTTTTTTTTATACCTATCCCAAAGTCTCGGGATCCCCGCTGTCTCGTGGAGGATGTCTGTCGGGAATCTCATTGGCATTGCTCTCTTCAGCGCATTGTTTTGCATTCTCAGCAGCTTCTCAATATTAGTTTTTTGCGGCATATCCCCATACAGGGGATGCATATTCCATGATCGGTCGCACCAGCGCTTAATATAATTGGAGGCCGCATCTGGGTGGTAGTGTTATCTAGGGTCACCCCAAGATACTTTGCCGTGGCCACCAAGGGGAGTCTCTCCCCGAAGTTCGGAGTTAAACGTTTAATGATGTTAAATTATCCCCAGTAAATACAGAACATACATATACAAATTTTTCCAGGCACCATTATAGTTAGTGAATAGTGGGATATAAAAAATCACTACGGCAATAAATCAGTGGTAATAATAATGAAATTCTACATTGTTCATAAAAGAAACCAATATATATGTAATAAATCTGATAAAATACGACTTTATCTAAAGCATTTATGCAAAATTATTCTCAAGTTATAACTTCATTTAATTCGTTGGTTTTGCAGAAAACAGTGTGTATATCACATAAAAGGCCGCCGCAGTGATTAAAACCATGCCTCGGCCTTAGGTTCTTCTTTATGAGTCCACTACATATTTGTCGCTTGACAACCTGTATAAGCAGAGCGCGTTTCTTTATTTTCCGGTTCGACAGTATGTGATGAAGAGGTTGCGGAGGCGCTGAAGAGCCATCCAGCAAGCCACTGTTTCTTCATTACGCCACGCATACTCATTAGAGGAACATTGACGAGGTGAGGTTTCTTTCAAGAGCTACCCTTCTTAAAATGCTTTGTACATTAAACAAGCTCAATTATTGGTATACAACAGCAGTGTGGAGTCACGTACGATGCTCTAAGAGCTGAAATTATATTGCCCTACCTTGTTCAGTCCCAAAGAAAATGAGAGGTATTTCACACATTTGCAAACAAGCTTAAATCCTTCTCTCTAATTAGAAAAAATAATAATTTCCTCTTCCATTGTTTTCCTTTATTAAACTCCAGTGTTTCTTCGTTACAATGCAATTGTGCTTTTGAATTTGTTACTTATTCTTCATTGAGAGGTGAAAAATTTATGTTACTTTTAATAATATTAAGAGAGTAAGAAAGAGGATTTTTTGGAAATAAAAGATACTGCCTTGTTTTGTTAAATACGTCACCTTTAAGTTGGCGACTTTGATATTCGCTGATAAATTGTTAGGTGATTCATGAAATGACTTTTATCAATAAATGCGTTTACTATATTTTATTGCCGCGACTAAATTTTATATGCTTTGAAGGAAGAGATTATTGACCATATTATAGAAAGCATGGGATAGATACCACTTACAAAGGTTAATTTTAAGATACAATGGCTTTTATTTAAATATGTAGGATTATTTTTGGGTTCAAACATTAAATTTATATTAAACTGGTCTGATTATGTGCTTCACTCAGTATTCGAAAATAATCATTTAATTAGGAACGATGCATTAAATTGTCTAGTAGACTAGTAATGCTACCACCGAGAAAGGGCAACATATGTTAAATTATTTGCTTTATAAAATAAAATAGTGGTTACATTTTGTAAGGTAAATATCAGAAGTGTATAGAAATGCCACTTTTGCATTCAAAATTCTAGTATGAAGTTACTGTATTAGTGTATTTAAAATAATAGAGTCACCGGTTCAGCACGAGCATGTGTGTAATCTTTGGTTCACTTGGCAGTAGTGTGTAAGAAATTAAGGTTGGCTGGCGTGCGAGATTCAGGGTGTGGTCGTGGAGTATCCACAAGGCAGTGAATATGACGCTGAGCGTATGGTTAGAAGACACGCGTCGTGCGCATTGGATGCGAAAAAAATTATACGAAGCTTTAGGTTCAGTGTTTGGTCAAGTATTTTATGAGTGATTGCAAACCATGGAGTGCTTAAAATTATCACCTCCTAACGAGTTTTCAACCACATATACGGCTGCGTAGAAAACTTTGCTTTTACCTTCAGGGGAAATGAAGTGAAAAACCAAACAAGCAGTCGGGACAAATATGGGAAAATGGAAGTGACTAAATAGAAATATTAACTCGAATAAAATTACATTACATGTATTAATTCTCAGATCAGTTACAGAAATAAGTAAAATATGCACATTAACGTCATTACCAAAATCGATAATATTATCTACAAGTGATTACAAATTAATTAATTCGCACGTTTCAATGGCACATACATAATTCCCCATGTTAATTGGTACAAAATCCATATAACTTCCAAATTCCCATACACCTAATTAGTGTTGACTGATATATTTATACATAGTTCCCAGATAGCCGTATACCATATCAGTGATTCTTCTTCTATGGATTCTGTCAACCGACATCAGCTGCGGAGACATCCACATTCCCTTCTTCCTTGGGGTTGTTGCTGAAGAGCACATTTTGCAGATTTGCTGGTTTCATGCTTTCTAGGTATTTTATCCGCTCCTGTTCTACCTGGATCTTACTGATTGGGTTTCTGATTTGGCTGTTCAAACTCAGAAGTGGATGTCTGTCAGAAATCAATCGTGGTGAATGAGCGGTAACGCTCTGGCATCGGATTCCGGAGGACACTGGTTCGAAATCTACCCAGCCATCCACATTTCGGTTTCCCATGGTTTCCCGGAACCACTCCAGGAGAGATTCTTGACCATAGTTCTGTCCAGCCTCTAATGACATCGGCGTGGTATAAAGCCATAAAAAGAGACCGTCAGAAATCTCGTCTTTCCAGCTTCCATTCTAATTGTATTTTGTTGGATTGTCAAGTTTCACTCCTTTTCAGCAACGTTGGTGTAACGTAAAATCTTCTCTGAGTTTTTTTCCCTGCTTTCTTGAAGTTTCTACCTATCGAGACACGTGTTAACTGATATCAATTCAATTTCTTTTCAAAATCAGGTTCCTCACATCGCTGGTAAGTTGACTATTTTACTTTTTCCAGCATCATATCTTCTACCAGTAATTTTAGTGTATTATATATTTTCCTCTTAATGCCAACCATTTGTTTTGTATTCCTTACTTAGTTGGCACAAATTTGAATATCAGTAATTATAAGCAATTTCATGTTACATTCCGTTCTATATATCAGAAAAGTGTTTTTTCAACGCACAACATAGAAACTCTATTACAGAGTTAACTGAATTGGAAAGAAAAAACTATTTCAGTTTTGATTTGAAGCTTTCGAATTGTAGAAAACATTTGTTTTCTTGAAGTAGAAAGAAAAGTCGCCCCATCTTTATAGCTAAATATGACTTTTAATTATTGTGGATGTTATTTTTATTCCTAGTATTGTCGGTGTTGTGGATCAGCATATTCGTTCTCTTGAGACTGCGTTAAGAAAACTTCCGTACTAGATCCATTATTTTTACTCTCCTAATAATACTCAATTTTCGTTTGTATGACTTAAATACCTTCTGTGTGTGCTAGGAATTTCTCTCAGGACTTGCATTGCGCAGAAGGAAATGTAAATATACAAAATATAACATCTTTCCTATCCCACTAAGGACGTTGTTATTTTAAAGAATTTGATTAATATATTAATTCCAGTGAAAGTTGGTATATACGTACACACCAAGGAACCCAATGGAAAAGTTTAAATTGTTTTTATTAACCTCGGACATCGTTTCATACCTGTACTTCATTTATTTCGTGAGATAAATTCTGTAAGATACGTATGTCATATTCTAAATATTTATTTAATTGCACTGAATTTCGTATTAAAGGTTTTGCAGTGGTGCATCATTTGAAGATATGCTGGGGTCATCAGTAACATCGCCAGCATTTAGGATAAGTGGGTGATCATTTATGTGTTTTAGCAACGGCAGAATACCACAAATTGGTTCGAAACAGATATCATGCTTAAACATTCTTCATTCTGGACCCATAATATCATGTCTATTATCATTATTTAAGAACACAAACCACTTCAAATTTTCTAAATACGATTTCACGCATAGTACTTCACTTCATATGGGCCTATACCATTGTCTTATAATCAACAGTACATTTTTGATTTATCATAGGAATGGAAAATTCCTTAAAAAAATATTTGTAACTCAATGTTTCTACCAATCCCTCTGCAAAAGCAAAAATAGGCAAATTTGTTGAATCGCTAGTATAAAACTTAACCGAAGCTTATATTTGAGTAATTTCATTATTAGGTAGAAAGACCTAAACTTTTTGTATATATTATTTAAAATACTGACAGAAGTTATCTTGGTCTTCAATCAACCATGGTTTGCAGTTATAATTTGGAATTATAATTTAATTATAAGTGTTAGATATTATAGCTAATGCAGTTCACAAATGTTGTGCTTAAAACAAAATTACTTGACTTTGCTTTCCGTTAACTTAAGGAAACACAAAAACTTATCAAATAGTATTTATTTTAGCGGACTAAAAAAGTAGTATATCTCAATTTAGTGTTCCTTTCACTCTGGTGAGAGGGAACCTGTAGTATTTACAACTGTCGCGTGTACCATATACTGCCATATACTTTATTACTTGGCATCATACATTCTCTCTTTCAATGAGTATAAATTATCTGGTATGGATGATAATTTTGAATTTATGCCAATTTAAGTAGTTCCATGGCAGAGCGTTTTATTCTGTAACGAATGTGTCTTATTATCGAGAACTACATCCCTTTTTGTGACTAGCTGTCACTATCATTCTTTCTGTTACAAGGAAAAATATGAGCATCCTGCCATACTTAGTAGATATACAGTTTAGCAGATGGTTACACTAGCTGAGCGTAAGAATTGCTTGAAAGTAATTTCCAAGATTTTCTCTTGTATTCTCGATGCAACTATGTCGAGAATAATTTTTACAGTGAAAACAAAAGAAAAATCATAAACAATTAGATAACTGACAATCTTCTACAAGAAATGACCTGGATCGTGCGTTATTGAGTTTAATCCGAGTTACCTTTGTGAGATTAAAGATTTGAATTAACTTAGGGAGCATGCATAAACCACGTAGCTCCATTTTGGTCTCCTATGAACCCCCCCCAACCCCCCCCCCCCACGTAGCCGTACGTGGCTTTTGCCTCTACCCCCCCCCCCCCCGTAGCACGTAGCTTTTTTCCCTTTCGATTCCAGAAGACATTTTGTACTCTTTTATCTTGTCAGACGATTGTAAATTACATATGTAGATAACTGAGTGAAATAAATATTCACATGCTGTTGTGAGTTCTGTTCCTCATTTTAACTGTGAAAAATATTATGAAAGGAAAGCTACGTGGCCTGGCTCGGAATCCCCCCTCCCCCCACGTAGCCCAGCGTAGCCTTCCAGCTAACCCCCCCCCCCCCCCCCCCCCGGCCCTAGCCACGTAGTTTGTGCACGGTCCGTTATGACATGAGGCCCGTCTGGTTTTCAATGGTTTCACAAAATCACTCCAGGCGAATGCCGAGCTGGTTTGTCCAAAAGGCCATTGCCGAATTGCTTCCCGACCCTTACCCTCATACTCTCCCACCTGCATTGAGCTCAATTTCGACGACGTATAAAGCGGATATATAAAAAAAAACTATCAGATTTCTCAGTCTACTACACAATATTCATTTAATCTGTACCTCCCGATATTAACTGCATTTGGTTCGCATACAATATTATTACGTTTTTCTCTCATTAATTTAGGTTTGGATAAGATTTTGTCAAATTGCTTTCTCATGTACGTACAGTACATTTAATAGGAGTCAGAACTCTAGAATACGATCTTCTTGCAGCGTTTTTAAGGAAAATTGTTATCCTCCACTTGAAAACATCAGCAGCAATTTAAAAAAAAAAAAAATATCGTTGAAAGCGAGGTATTAGAGTTTATTTCGATATTTAATTTACCCATTAAAATTGTCAAATATTGGTCTTTTTTATATAAGAAGTATGAAATGTTGCAATTAAATTTTTGGGAAGACACTAACCACCAATCATAAGAGAATTAGGTTTGGAGGAACAACTATTAGTAGAAATCAGTAGTTGAAAACTAAAGGCCAAGAAGTGGTACATCGTCTGTGGACCGCTACTGCCTTCTCCCCTGAAGGTCACTTTTAGCAATGGCTGGAAGTGGCAGACCACAAAGCAACACAAATCCACTGCCGCCTGGTATTTTAAACCACCGTTCCAATAATTTAAACGTTCCCTTGGTCTCCCCTTCTCTATGGAAGCAATTCAATAGCGCCCGCTACTCCCTGCTAATTAAGATCGTTAAGCTGCCATGAAATGCAAATTACGTTAGAAAGACGACGCTCCCAGTCAAATGAGTGCCAACGAATTTCTTGGGGAATTACTGAGGCGGCCAGTACGTGCGCAGCTTATGACATTTCCTTGATAAGCATCTGACGATACAAGCAGCGGACGTCTTATTGTCTTACTCCGAATCACAAACCCGCTGCTTTCCTTATAACAGAACCCCACAAAATTGTTTACTCACAAACAATCTCTTAGTCTGACTTTTTCACTTCTTCTTACCTGCTCCGTATAAAATGTAAAACAGTGAGCTTTGGAACATGTTCTGGTTGTACTGTAATATGAAATTTCAAGAACATTAATGGATGTTAAGATTCACCGGACAGTCAAATACTCAAAGATTAAATTTGAACGCTTTTTAGAAATACTTAAATAATCAAACGGGTTTTCATTTATGACGGGTAAAAAGGTGGCTTAACACGAAATAAAAACCATCAGAACCCACAAAAAAGGGTTTCCCTCACTTTTTCCCCATAAAGAACTTTTATAAGACGTGAAACGGTAACGCTCGGGTATGGCATTGCAGATGACGCAGGTTCAAATCCCTATCCGATTTCGATTTTCCATGGTTTTCCGAAACCACTCAAGGCGAATACTGGGATACTTCCTCAGAAAAGGGGCGTCCATTAATTACGTGAGGTGAAATGGGGGGGGGTCCGGCGAAATTTCACCATATCTCACCATGGGGGAGGGCGGGGGCAACGGAAATCTCGCGTGAGGTTTCGAAATTCAGAACTAAAAACAAAAAGGTCTACAAGTGACGCGAAAGCCGATTTTAGGGGGGTATTTCGCCGAAAAGTAAAGGTCACAAAAAGTTGCAAGGGCGATTTCCGATTTCCGATTTCTGGGGGGAGGGGGAGGGAGTCTCACGAACCAGATCTCACCAGAGGGAGGGCGGGAGGTCCGGAAATCTGGAAAAACACCACACGTAATTTATGGATGCCCCCATAAGGCTACAGCCAAATTTATTCCGATCCATACCCCCAATCCTTTCCGACGCCTACCAGGCATAAAGCCATAAGAATTTGTCCTTAATGGGTAAACAGGGTACTTAGATGTTTAAAGAAGTATGTGGATTGATCATTTTGGTGGGAGGGGGCGGGTGAAATCAAGCTTCGTTCTATAGCGCTGATATTCACAACAGTTACCAAAGCAGTAGAAAATCTTGAAATTTTGGAGACGTGAATGTCGTGCAGTCGTTCCTGTGGAGCGCCTTTTTGCCACAGATGAGGCTGTTATGACTGAACAGTTCACAGCAGATAGAGATACACATTGCTTACCGACAGACTTCTAATAAAAGGGTGAACGAACGCGGAAGTTTTACCCTTGAGATCTGAAAGAGACAACGAATGAAAAATGATGAATGGTTGGAAAACGCAGTCTCAGTAGGAAACCACCATGTTACCGAGTCCTGACAGAATGTGATCTTCTAAATTCAAATCAAGGTGGCTTCGTACAACGTAAAATAGAACAATTGCTTCAACAAAATTTTATGGTGTGTACAGTACGAAGAGAAAATTCGGAAACATATTCTAGGAGTCGAAGCCTGAAATTTAAGGAGTCTTAATGATATAGGTGAGTTAGATTATCTTTAGTGTTAGTGGTCGTCTTTACTTGCATATTTCAATGACTACTTACTACTTAATGTAAGCGGAATATAGCGAATGATTTATTTTCAGGAAATAGGTAGCAATTAATGTGCTAAAAGCGATTATGCTGTTAGAATCGTGTGACGTATATATAAATTGTAGGATTCACGGAATTTGAAACCAATACAAGAGAACCTACACAGGAACTTCGAGCTGATTCTGAAACTACAATATGTTGCGATTAAACACAGATTGGGAAAAACAAATGTTAGATTGGAGATCACTAATGGCTATGACGCCAAATTCGTAATTACGAAGTACAGATTGGAATTCACCATTACACCATTCTTTGCTAGCTACTTGAGCGTTGTGACCTCTTAGATTGACGAACTATTCAATTAAAATGCGAAACTCAAACACGACGCCTGCTTCAATAGCTGAATGGTTATATTCCACTGAAGAGAAGGGGAGAGTACGTGAATATAAAATTTGTTAATTTTTTTCTGTGTGTTTGGTGTTAATTTTCTTGTAAAAAACGTAGTTTTTGTAAGCATTCGGTGAAATAAGTGCGGATATCTGCATACAAAGCTTAATGAGAACCCTGAAGGGTCTGAAGCTTTACCTTCCCTGTACTCTGAAACAGGTGAGTAAGAGAACTACATATAGAGTAAAATACTAGACGTGCAAAGAATAAATAATCCCCGCATGCAACGCAAGTCAGTAGAAACTGATAATATAGACCCAAAATCACACAGAAGCTGGATTTCAACTTTTATGAAGAGAAAACAAAGCAAGTAATAAAACGATGGGCTTAAGAAAGAAACAACCCAAAAATTTTGCTTGCAAATGAAATAGTAAATTTGAATCATCAGAGAAGAAAAAACAAAGATCTCAGTATAAAATTGGCAAACATTAACGGTATTCTGAAAGTAAAATAAACATAAAACTTTATGAACGCGAATAAAAAAAGGAGTTTATGATTTATGATACAGAATTTTTTTTTTTTTTTTGTGTCACATTGTGTCTTTCTGCAAGCCCCGCTACCTTTGGTAGCTCTGCTTCTTTGTGTCAAGTTGTACTTGTTCTCTCTTTTTGTGGTGTGCACTTTGGAGAGTAAAACCCTTATCAGGGGGAAAACCTCCTTGTTGTATATACTGGACAGGATCTGTGGCTAGGTATAATTTTATTTTATTGTCTTATTCTGGTTGGTAAAGTATGCTTAGGGGGACTTTATACTTATGCCATCTCTTTGGCTTGTAGTTCCCAACGTCTCTTAAGTTTTCTACTGACTGCCTTGTTCTGGTCATATTTTCGTGGAATCTTTCAGTTTGTTGGAAAATAGCCGTATGTATCCTTGGTATATTTGTCCAATCGTGGAGGTCGTCTATTCTTGTATATCTATTTGCCTTTAATATTATACGTAGGCTTCTATTTTGTATTATTTGTATTTTCTGTATGTGGACTTTACTTGCCGTTCCCCATACTTCACATCCATAGAGCATGGTTGGTCGAATTATGGTTTTGTATAGGCGTATTTTTGTTTCTAATGACAGTTCCTTACTGTACAGAATCGGGTATAGGTTCATTAGAATACCTAGGGATTTTTGGCATTTGTCCTTGATGTGGTGGTTGTACAGGAGTTTGGAATCTAATATCACTCCTAGGTATTTGTGTTTTTCTTTCCAGGGGATTACATGTCCTGCGAGTTGTAATTGTGTGTCCGGTTTCCTTCTTTTTTTTGTGAAGAATACTGCCGTGCTCTTGTTGGCGTTGATGCACACTTTATTTGTTATGCACCATTTCTCTACTTCTTGCAGTTGTCTCTGCATCTTATTAATTATTGCATTGAGTTGACGTCCTGAACACATAGCAGCTGTATCATCAGCGAACTGAGCTAAGGTGATTCCCGGAATTGCAGGGAATTTGTTAACGTAGACTTTAAAACATGGATACAGAAATATAAAGAAAAAGATTGTGTTTAGAGAGAAGATAAACTCAACTCAGGGGAAGACGAAACAGGATTCAGAAAAATAATGGGATGATTCTGAGACCCGCCAGCGTGGCTCAGTGTGCCGAGGAGCCGCACACTGGACCTGAGAGGTACAACGGGACCGGGCATGAGCCCATACCCTCGCGTAGCGACCTGCCTAACTGCTATTCTAAGGCGCTTTTCCGAAGCCATCAAGGCGAATGCCGGGATGATCGACAGTATCCGCCTCATGAACTACAGTTATCCCTCACAGAACATAGTTATAGGTTCACAGGCAGATGGCAACATTTCACTTCCCCCATTAGTACTCAGTACGACCTTTCGTCAGCAAGGGCATGCACTCGTAAAACAATAGTTCCAAATTTGACCTTTCCAACGATGAGAAAAACTTATAAAAGGTAGCTGGCCCAAAGATGTTAAAAAAATGTGGTGAAGAAGAAGAGGGATTATTTTGGAATGATAAAGACAAACCTTCCTCAAGTTCCGAAGAAAAAGAAAGGAGATAGAAGTATGAAACACAGAATCTCCATGTTCCACACAACCAGGACTACTGTGTGCTGTAATAATCATTAGGGTGATCCAATTACAACTATGGAGTTTGAAAGATTCAAAGTTACACAAGGCAATAGAAGCAGGTAAGATTCCAACAGAATTGATGTAATGTTATGAAAAAGACGGAATCAAAAATAATCCGAACTGAAATCTCGTGAAGAACAAGGAATTTAAAAAGGAGAGACACCAACATGTTTTAGTGGAACCAGTTTCATATGAAGAGCTTCAAAATCACCATCGTGGAAATGGATAAGACGTTACGCGAAGTCCAATTTACATTTAGGAAAATCTTTTCTACTAGAATAACATTCGTTGTGTAAGGAACGTCGGAGAAAGAGAAGAAAACATTCATGTCATTTATAGTTTTAATATTTTACAAAGAGCAGAAATTGTTAAAAAAATTCCATAAATTGGGGCATAAATGCCAAATTTAAGGAATAATTTACAGTTCGTATAAGAATCAGATGGCTGTAAGAAAATTAGGCTAAGAAGAAGCAAGTATCAGTAATAAAGGGTATGAAACGTAGGTAAGCTGCCACTGACAGAGTAAAGAAATAGTCAGTTGCTACTTTTTTTATTAAATTCTTCTAATAGTCGTTAGGAGATGGGAGTAATGTTGTTGAATGATGTACATAACTCGAAACATCCGAGTATAATTCCACTGGATAGTTAGCAAAGATACACAAGAAAACCATCTGAAAAGTAGATAATCATTCCAAAAATATTTAGAAATCTCGCCCTATTGTTATCATATAATCGTTTCTTTAGTTATTATTATTAATATAGTTACGATGGGGCACATGCTCCGGTGGAAATTCCCCTAATCATCTATTTACAACTTTCTTTTATTTAAAAAAAAAAATGTCTTATATATTTCGAGTGTTACATATCTGCATATGCGATTTAGGAATTGTAATTTTAAATTCCTTTAGCGTTTCTAGTAAAATTTTCATAACTTGTTAATTTAGTCCAAACCCTCAATAAAGAAAATTTTCCCACTCCCTTATGCATGAATTCGAGTGCCAGCTTGTGGTCATGGTCATCTCTTCCCTTCAATGCATCATTCCCAATTCTTCGAGTAATATCTTACGAAGCCCCGCCACCAACACACTCCTTGTACAACCTGGCCACACTCCTCCTGTCTTCAGTGACTCCCAATCCAGCTTTGGCTGAAGTCAGGACTTTATTTATTTATTTATTTTTACGCCTCGTCGACGGCTAAGGTCATTAGAGGCGGGATGGGATTGGGGACAAGGAACGGGAAGGAATTCGGCAATGGCCCTTTTGAGGGAAGCATCCCGGCATTCGCCTGGAGTGATTTTGGGAAACCATGGAAAACCCAAATCTGGATGCCCGGACGGGGATTCGAAGCCGCGTCCTCGCGAATGCGAGGCCTCAGGACTCGAAATTAAATATTATATCTTATATATCTATAATATATCAAATTTTTGTTTACGTACAATTATTGAAAATCTTTCTGATGAGAGCAATTCCATAAAACTTAGAATCCAAAGGTCACTTTTATTCATCGTCACTTTAATATTTTTACATATACTGATTGTAAATATTCTTTAGTGACTAGTGTTAAATTGGTAAACACTCGTCCCTAAAATATGCTAACACAAGCCAATAACATGTCTCATACATCAGCAGTCACAGATTGCATAGATCAATCAATAATCTTTCGTGTAAGCACGTGCCAACGTCTCCTAGTAGTGTATGCAACCTAGCAGATCAGCTCACTGACCCAATCTTCCCTACTCCTCTAGAATTAAGTATTTAGTCTTTTGAGTTTATTTGTGTTCTGTACATGAATGTAATTTAATGAATGTAACTTTGGCCAGTTTCATTTACGGTATGTTTGTTTGAGAGAATTAAATTGCAGAGGTACATCTATCTGATTAATCACAGTAATAAAGGTATGAATGCGCATATAAATTCTTTCTTCTGCTACATGTATTGAAAATATTCTCGCGTTAAAAAACTGTAGAGAATAAACGGTACACATCATAATTTCTGCCAGCCACATATAGGATTACCATAAGATATTACTACTCAAATAGCCTTAAGTTTATTTGTTGTTTCTTTACTGGGGATATGGTGTTCAGTAAAATAAGAAATAGGTATAAAAGCTACATTTAATCGAATCATTACATGGTTACAACTGAACAACATTGACGATCAGATCATTTTTTTATAGCTCTCCGCCTGTAGACGTCAAGGTCATTACAAGCCGGAAAAATCTAGAGGCAAGGAAAGGGATTCGGCTAAGGCTTTTTAAAGTACTTATCATAGTATTAGCCTGCAGTAATTTAAGGAAACCATGTAAAACTGAAATATGGATTTCCAGAAAGAAATTCGAACCCACGTCCTCCTGAATGCGAGGCAAGTACGCTCAGTCTCTGCTTTGAACACAGATACTAAAAACATTGGTATTTTAAAAAAAAAAAAACGTAAAAATTGGTTCTTGTGACTCGGAGGACTGGGTTATCTCCCTGAAGTGTCTAATGTACAATTTTGAATCACAATATAATTTTGATTGTTGACATAAACAGCTTGTACAGAATTTCATAAAATTAAAATGGCTCACTACTCTATTGGTGAAATTAAATAAGAAAGCTTCTTAGGAAAGCGAAACGATAGTAACAATGCTGTGCATTCAATAAGACGCTGGTTTATTTCAAAAGTATTTTAATCCTTATATTTAGAAGATATTTCTTGTTCTAAAGACACGCCGAAACGAACGAAGGACTGAAGTTTACACTTCCATCGTTAGGGCGTTTCTCGCAACTGCCATCCTTTTATGATTTGAACATACAGGAAAACACCGTTTGTTTTATAGTTGAAGAGGCGATATTTATAACTGGCGATAAAAGGTGTCACATCTATTTCAAAGTTTGGCAGGACAATGCTGCTTGTTTCTTAGGGAAGGGAGGAAGCGGTAAGCCGCCCTCACGAAGCTTTTTAAAAGAGGCTATACATATTGGGTGGCAGGATATTCTTTCCGTTCTCTTTAGCTAGCACCATCATCTCTCTTTCCGGAGAGCCATTCTTTTCTTTTCACACATTTTTTAGTTGGCGTCCCCTCACTCCGGAGCGGGGTGGACACACAAACTTGCAACCAATAGGCGTGACCACGCACTGCATAAAACACAAACACAAATCCCTCCCACTTCGGACACTTTTTACAGAAATAGGCTAGCTAAGTTCGGCTGCAACAGTAGTATACATTAAACTCTGTATCTTATAACGGCATGCAGATAATTCATACAAGAATAAGTAAATTAAGGATTTGATATACGACTGATATTCTTCATCAATTTTCCTTTCAGGTGATTGTAGCTACGCGCATGAAATAAAAATCCGAAAATAGTTAATGAAAATTTTTTGTATTCAAATAATTATTTCTTTGGTTGGTCCAGGAGTAATCTTCTGAACCGTGGAACGCAGGTTCCATTCTAGCCTAGAGCACAAGAAGTTGAAATTTGACTTCGTGTTGCCGTTATTTTTAAGATCAGAGTATGTATGAATAATGCAGGAGGGTGAACAACTGAATTAAAACAATACTATGTGGCAGATAAAACCCAACAGTGTTTCTTTCATTTAAAACTTGTATTTTTAAGTGTGAGCTAGTCTCACGCATTGAAGGTTCCGTACATTGAATATATATGGATTTTGTTTCACATTAAAAGTTTACTTTTGAAAAATTACTTAGGTTGTATATTTTAAAAAATAAATAACAAATCATTTTTCAATAGCGTTCAATATACGTTTTGGGAAACTGGCCCTCAAATTGTATATAAGAATCAAGAAAAAACAAAATTCAATTGAAAAAAATCTCTTCGAAAAATTTTGAAAACTTTTAAATAATATTTTCACGAGATATTTATTATGTCATTCATGAAACTCAGCTTCAAAAGATGCTTTTTTTAAGTTATCTGATGATCTTCAAAATTTATCAAAATCCCTAAATCAGTTATTTTGCAGAAACCATAAACTCCTGAAAGATCATTATCATTTTCCTGTAAATTTTTGAACGGTACATACGACTGTAAATTTTGAAAGAATTTTCGGAACATTAGTTTGGGAAAGTAAGGGGGAAAGGGGTATTTTTTTATGGTTGCTGAGCAGAAGCTTCCACAAATTGTGGAACCAAAAAAATATTCTGATATACGGCAGGTTGCAGCTTTCATTCGATACATTTTCTTCAGCCTCCACTGTAACATGCTGAATTCTTATTATTAATTGTGAATCGACCCTATCCAGTGCTGGATTTCCCATTAGGCTGTATGGGCTCCAGCCTAGGGGCGGCAAATTTCCTAGGGTGTCCCTTTTAGTAAGCCGTCTAATTTGTGTGTGATCATAAACATAATAGAAAAACGTCTACAATAAATTTTCATTTAAGTGGTGACATCCAGTAGTAAAGTGACAAACTCGGAACAATTAATAGAAAAGAAAAATACTATCAATTTTCATTTAGGTAAGTGGTGAAAATGAACAATTAGCTAAATTATTAATTTAATTCTTCACTGGTTTCTTGACTTTCTATCTTGTTCAACGCATTATGTAGCCCGTCATATATTTCCGAAGGAAGACTCTATAGACAGAGGTAAGTTTCTGCTGACAGACTTACATTTCATGATTTATATAATAAAAATACTTAAGTAGATTTCATTAGTCGAGTATTAGGATGTTGAAAGTCCCCGAGCGCTCGAAAGTCCTAATTTTATTGAAAAAATCATTGAAAAGTCAATGATTTTTGAAACTTAACTCGTCATTTCTCAGCTAATAATGAATCAAATTATTTGAAATTTTTAAGGAACATGCATTTAACTATGCCGAAACCGGTATTTTGATTGAAATTAATATAAATTATAATCGTTTAATAATAATTGATTACAAATCAGAGCGTACATCTTAATGTGTTTTCTGTTCTTTGCCGATAAAAAGTGTGTTACGAAGTTTGTCGTATGGAAAACTGTCAGTGAGAAAGTTGTTCCTGTATGTTCGCAAATCAAAAATCCCGAAGAAAAATATAATTATGTATTACATTTTTTTATTTTCTTGTTTGTATTCTTGTTTCATAACAAACATTCATTTTTCTTGTTTCTATTTTATGACTAAATCTGAATATTTTCATGTAATGAAGTCACTCTTAATCTATATCCATTCACATATAATTGTTTGCTACCCAATGAAGGTAATACAAAATAGTGATTAGTATAAGTATTAAGGAGAAAAGGGCGGCACAAAATGAACTGCCTACACTACAAAAAAGTTTAAATCCGGCCCTGACCCTATCGCGTCACCCAATACCATGATTTCCATCATGGCTTGTAATTAAGAATCCGTCAAATATTTCCACTGCGTAGTTTGTCTGTTCCGGGAGCAATGGTGAAAGTTTAAGTATTGCCATCTGTATGTGTTTCGAGTAACCTATGTTTTCTATGAAATGTGTATTTTTTGTTTGTGAAATGTGTAGTTTAAGAGGAGAAAGATTGTGGATCTCCCCGCATCGCCTAAGTAACTGCTGAAAACCGCCTAAAAACTGCAAGCGCGCAGGCCCTGTGCGCGGCGCCCAGGACTCGGATATGGTTCCGTTGTACCTCCCCGATCCAGTGCGATGGCGCCGTAATGCGCGCAGCCACACTGGCGGGTTAAACCACCTCCATTATTTTTCGAAATTTTATGTTAAAGTCGTATTGAGTTAATAAGAACTGAAGTAGTTTGCAATTACAAATTTCTTAAGCTAAATGGTTCAGTGGTTCTGAGAGTGCGACTGACCGACAGGCAGGCAAATGAGCGATTCCATATGTTTGTCACTCAAGATGTATGGAAATTTAAAAGCAATAAAAAATGCAATGTTGAAACTCATGAGAAACAAATTGTCTTTATCAGTTTGGACCGAGCGTGGTGGTGTAACGGATAGCGTTCTGGCCTCGCATTCGGGAGGACGGCGGTTCGAATCCCCGTTCGGGCATCCAGATTTGGGTTTTTCATGGTTTCCCAAATCACTCCACGCAAATGCCGGGATGCTTCCTTAAAAAGGCCATGGCCGAATTCCTTCCCATTCCTTGCCCCCATCCTTTCCCGTCTCTAAAAGACCTCGCTGTTGAGAGACGTAAAGCAGTTAAAAAAAAAAATCAGTTTGAGTCTTCTTAGAAACAATGACGTGATGTGTTTATAGAGAAAAACTAAAATTACAGTTTGGTTAAACTTGAATTTGTATATTATTTAAACAACAGGTGATTCTATCCTCGTATTTACAAGGTTTAGTCAGTAATTTATCTCCGTGTAGAAGATAAATAGAATGGAATGGAATCGAAGCAGATTCCGAACGACGGCATCTTTGAGAAACACTGAACACATTATAATCACGAACAACCCCCGATAATAGTGAATGCACACAACAGTGATCCATACAGTTTTACTGTCACTCTCCGGCCTCGCATTCGGGAGGGACCCGTGTTTGATTCTAGTACTGCACCACCAATTTCAGATTTTCATGATATGCCGACCTAATTCCAAGTGAATTCCTGGATCATTCATTCAGAATGCTCTGGCCCCATACTTTTTCCCATATTTTCCCATACTTTTTTTTTCAATGGCTTTCGGCGTCTGAGGCAATACAGCCAACTCGATAGTAATTATGTCACTCAGTACTTTCAGTATCTCCAGTATGAAATTTTTCCAGTTAATTAGACACACCACAGGACGGACATTACATTCACAGACACAACAATTAAACACCCATACCCGCGACCGGACTCGAACCGGCGATCTTCGGCACGCTCTAGCCCCTAAGCTACCGAGACTGGCTCTTCCCATGTTTTCCCACCAATCTACTCCCGCTCTGCTGGCCACTAACAAAAAGGGCATTATCTCAGTCTCAAGAGCGTAGATAAAAACAGAGATATCAAAACCTGGACGTGCCTTTATCGATTGAAATGAGAACGTCGAGAACAAACACTAGAAACATGTCCTGTATGACTTCTTACGAGATTCGTAGATCTGAGGCTGAGGTTGGCATATTGATTATGGTAGAAACGATATTTAATTAAACATCCAAGATTCGTCACTTGGCCAGCATTTCAGGGTTTTGTGGAGTTGAATAATCCAAAATAATCGTAGAACATGCCAAAGGACTGTTTAATCCCCAAAATCTGTTCAGTTCGTATGAACGGAGGGTATACGACTGTTAGTATCGGCATCGGTACGGGGTTTCAACGTCTCCCGTCTTCAACTTAAACTACTACTGGTAAACACATCACACTTAACGCATACTCATTATTTTAAACTGCACATGCATACGAAGTCCCTATCTCCAAGATATCATCGTAATAGTAGCTCTTACTTAATGAAAATATAACTACCCCGCTGTTGAATACGTCCAAAAGTTAAACAGTTTGTGCTGGCCTTACGTTGCCATTTAAAGTCTAGTCTCTAGCATTGGCTCTTGTGTGGAGCCTTTACTGGTGATATATCCAACGGAATAGTTGGCAGATGAGCGGTAACGCTCTGGCCTCTCATTACTGACGAAACAAGTTCGATTTCCCATCCGGCCATCCGGAATTCTCTTTATCACGGTTTCCCGAAATCACTCCAGGTGAGTGCCAGGATGGATTCTTTAAAAGACCATGGTCGCCTTCCTTGCCCCTAGTCATTTCCTGCCTCCAATTACGTCGAAGATGCCGGTTTGCAGCATGTTGTAAGTATCTGTATACCATGATACGTCCTATGGCGGCTGCAATTTTAATTTGTAAGGAAAAGTAAGATCATGAAAACTAGGCTATTCTTAAAGTGCTTTTCGGAAGTATAATTCAGATAAACATGGTGGGCATATAATCTGGTTTCAAACTCATTATTCAGAATGATTAACGTACTGTGTCTATGATTTCTGAGTATGAAATATTGTGTAGTCAGAAAAGTACACATCAGTTTAGTGGATGAAGAAATTGCATCAGGGACCAAACGATGCGTTTTTAACATTCCCAAACGTGGAGGACATTAAAATGCAAAACATGTTGTGGGAATACTGTTAACAAGTTTTTGGGGTAAGACGTTAAATTCCAGAGGAAAAAGAAATAAGAGAAAACTCACTCCTCAAGCTCGGAACATATGTGTTAGTACTAAGCAGAAAGGATAGGATAAATTTTGTTCATTACTGAATTCACTCATTAGTGTTGAGCTTGATGGAACAAGGAACGCCTATCACTTGCCACACAGTCTGATCAATTCAGCTTAGTTAGATAATCCATTTACAACGAGCGAGTTACATAACCATGTGAAGCTGAATGGTAACCTACCTCATTACTTTAAAACGACTTTATATCAAACAAGTGATTCTGTAATATCTGAATTATTGTTAAACGTATCCCAGTAAAATGATCACATAGAGTCGAATAAACCACAACGACGATATTCAGATGGTTTACAAATAAACACCCATTTAGAAATATAATTTACTGTACTTTCAGCTGCAGTCAGGAAAATAATTATTATGCTCATAATAAAGAACACCACCAGATTATGAGGAATTGTTTGGTTCCTCGCGCTAAAACCACACTCCGTATATTGAGCTCTTCCTTTTCTTTTTTTTAAAAAAAAGCAAGTCCATACAGCTACACCATACATGTGACACTCTAAATATTTAAGTGAAATAAGGATGCTACGTCTTTAGATTTGTTTGAATTAATTTTCTGCGTACAGAACAATAAAAGTACGTTTTCAAATTCAACAATAAAAGGGTTACAGAATACGTTAAATGCCATATGTACCTCGTTCATGATTCGTAGCAGTAACTACTTGTTCACTGTTTCCGCCTTTCTGCGTAACTGGGAAACAGACGGGAAAGTCAATTGTCGCAATCCCCAGCAGCTACTCAGCCACTTGAATTGTCGAGAGTCCGAGGCTGAAGGGGGAAGATGTTTGTCGAAATATTTATGGCGGTTTACACGAAGGAGATCTGTAGAACCCTCTGTTGTTCAATACTCGGACATTTGGCAAATACACTTGGAAACCCTGTTACATTTCTTCAATATGCAGACGGTTTTTACCATTTACTGGAGTGATCCGGATAAAAAGAAGGAAGTCGAGAAAGTCTTGTTTCCAAAGGTAGTTGGTCTCTGAGAGAGGAATTGAATGTACGTCAGTAAAAAAGCTGCTATTGCTGCAATTTTTACTTCAAAGAACAATTTTCCGAGTGTATTGGTTTAGCGATAACACCTTGACGTCGCATTCGGGAGGACGCGGTTTCGTCCGGCCATTCATATTTCGGTTTTCCATTGTTTACCGAAATCACTCCAAGTGAATGACAGAATGGTTTCCTTGAAATACCATGGACCAATTTGTTTCCCTTTCATTGTCCACAGTAGTTTCTTGCCTCTAGTGACCTCGACGTCAAAGAAGCGGAAAACAAAAAACAAACAAAACCACAAAGAAACAAAAGCAAATAAACAAAACAAAAAAAAACACAATTGTGGACGAAGGAAAGGAAATCAAATGCACGGATAAAAAAAAAGTTGAAAACCTAAGATAAGCTTGCATCTATTCAAACAGATACATTTTTCACACCACAGCTATAGTTAATTTTTGTTTGAGTAACCCGAAGTACTAGATAACTTCATACTATTCTATGACCTCAATATACTTTAAAGATTGAGTCATCTTCCACAGCTTGTTTAAAATGATAATGACAACTCCGTCACTAAGCCCCGCTGTTGAGTAGTAAAACTCGAGCCCGGCATTTGCAGGACGTGGATTCAAATCCCCGTCCGGCCATCCAGATTTAAGTTTCCCGAAATCATTATACGTGAACACCGGAATGGTACCTTCAAAAACGTCATGGCCCAATTCCTTACCATTCCATGTTTGCAATCCTCTCTAGTTTCTAATGACATCTAAAGCCCAATAGAAAAAATATATAATTCTATCATATCCGTATTACTTACAAAGTGGAAGCGTTTTCGTGAGTTTTTAGTGCAACAGTTTATGCTAAAATAGTTTTATAAATATCCATTATTTTTAAATAGCGATAATTAGCATACTAAATTACTGTTCGCTGTGAAGAGAAGAAAACTTAGAGCTAAACAACTGATAGCCGGATAATAGGAAGTAACTTCACAGAGCCCAGAGCTACAGAAATTTATACCTGCTTTTGTAAACAGAATGACAAAAAATTGTACTACTATTTTCTTTTATTACATAACTGTAGGAAAACATGTATTGGAGAGAAAGGTGATAAGGAAAGCTAATTAAAAACGGAAAGGCACTGAAATAAACTTTGAACCTCTTTGTACCAAAATGGAACTTACAAACATATAGTGGGGTAAAAATGTGTTAAATTTATTAATGTACGTACGGAAACTATTGCATGCTGATTGATACACTCATAACGACAAGTAAGCAAACTAGGAAATTATGAGTACTTCCTCAGCACATAATGATGTAGATGCTACATTAAAAAACCGTAAATGAGCTGGTCTAGATAAAACGAGTATTACTAAAGATAGGATACGCCATTGTATCAAAATTAGAAATATTATTTACATTCAGTCTGAAGCCTTCAAAGCTAACACAGCATTAGCGGGATAAATGCAACGAAGAAGAAGAAGAAGAAAACAATTGGCAATCATTAGGGACTGCGAACAGAGGGGAAACTTAAAACTATGAATATCATACGCGCAAACACCTCATACTTATAGCTGCAGATATACTAAATAATAAAAACAATTCCGTGCGGTCGTGATGACCTGGTGACGTGGTTTCTATCGGCTATTCATTCCGCCCCTGTCTTAGCCGCCTTAATCTAACCCGGTAGTTCTACCAGGTGCAGGGAACCTGGAGTTTAACATAGAATCCGAACCATAGAAACGTATTCGAACCGGAGACCTTTCGTTCCCCCGTCAGACGCCTTAACCACTGAGCCACGAGACCATAACAGATATAGTTGATATCAGCATGTCGGTGATGTGAACTCATAAGATTTTACAGTTACAAAAATCACCCAACTCATGAATAGATGTTTTCACTTCAAAAGCTAAAACTCTAACTTAGTTCACAACCGTAGGGTTGGTGGAATCTTCCCGAAGGAGATGTACCAGGCTGTTGTGTCAGTGGTAGGTAGACCAATTCCTTTCCTCAGGATCATACAGTTTAACGTGGATCCTTGGAACGTCACGGCATAGCTCATATAATCAAATACAACTCCCAAACATTCCTGATCACCACCGGATTTGAACCCAAGTCCGGATAGTGAAACTTTCGGATGTAAGCGCCCTAACCGCCGAGCTACCAGACCGCCTTGTTTTGAAGCATACATGTGCTAAGTCCTATCAAAATCGGATAAAAACTATGGGTTTCTATGAACAACGTTGACAGAAATTAAGGTGGGGGAGGGGGGGGAAGGAGGAGAGGATTTAGGTGTTGTAAATCAAATGCAAACAGTATTTTTGTATTTGTTTTAAAGAGTTTGGTGACGGAGTCGGGAACTCATATATTTACCCCCGTTTCAAAAAGTCTGAAAATTATTTTTACTTACCAGAGGACTTCCTATTAAAAAAAAAAAAAAAAAAAAAAAAAAAAAAAAAAAAAAAAAAAAACCATAAAATAAGACTGGAAAAGGGCCATAATAATACCAGTTTATAACGTGATTTTTTTATATACATTAATAAGGATATAGAAGCTATAGAATTTTAGTAGTTGGAAACTATTGGAATACTTCTTCCTGCCAGCAGTAGTAAACAACGGTGAGTAACAAGACGGTAACACAATTTGAAAAGCCTAGGTGAGTATTTCTAGAATTTCAGACAGACAGAAAAGACCAAATGAACTTATTTCAACCAAATTTGATCTCCAGTGTCAAAGTGTACCTAAACTACGAGACATTGTTCTTACCATTTAATACCGTAAAACATTAATGGGGTCACCTTCAGCAAGATGTGTCCTATTCTTTGATGTAGAGGGGCAGCATAAAAAACAAAATTTTATTTTTTCCTTTAAGATGCTTTGACGTATCCGAACAAACCCACATGTAAATTTCTCTGGTACAAAATTTTATTTTTTCTATTCCATTGCAGAAATTACGAATTATTTTACGACTCTTTAGCGAAAGAACTCTTAGAGCCCGTATAAATATGTAGACTCATTAATTCAGAATGGTGAGTGTTCGTATCGGGTAGTTATCAGTACATGAAACATCTGTCTCACCAAGCATGGTGGTGTAACGGTTAGCGTTCTGGCCTCGCATTCGGGAGGACGGCGGTTCGAATCCCCGTTCGGGCATCCAGATTTGGGTTTTACATGGTTTCCCAAATCACTCCAGGAAAATGCCGGGATGCTTCCTTCAAGAGGCCATGGCCGAATTCCTTCCCATTCCTTGCCCCCCCATCCTTTCCCGTCTATAAAGACCTCGCGGAGTTATTGGATATGATTGTCGAAAATACTACTATGGACCCAAACTAAGTATTTGTAACAGCGTAATCAAGTACTACATTAGGGTAGTGATTCTACGATTTGATAAAATTATCTCAATGAGATTGGCAAGAAAACTTGTAATTGAAAAACTTTATGCGTGATTTTAGAAATCCGTTTCATAATTGGTTAAGAGAGAAAAATGTTAAACGATATAATGAAAATCATATTAATGCCTCAACGACTGGAAAAAGTGAAACTGGAATGCAACAAGAGGATAGATTATTTGACACGGGGACGCAAATCTGATGAAAAGGAAATGATTAGAGCCCTGAAAAACTTAGATAAGATACTATACTCATATAGTCTCCTAGTGAGGTAATCCAAGTGAAAATTAAACTCAGCTGCCTTGTACAATAAATGCTAACCTCCGACCTCTCTAGATTCTAACGCATTTGGACACAGACAACTGACGATGAGGAAGGTATTTAGTGTTATATTCTTCTCTGGAAAAGTATCCCTTATTTTTACAAAATACTCGCCAAGAGGAAGCCCTGAAACACTCTCACTATGCCACGTCTTGCACCTGTTAATAATATCTCCACTGACGATTGCCATAGATCGGGAGTTGTTGGACTGTTATTGCACGTCAAATTGGATCTAGTAAATGTCGCGACCAGAAGTATCGATACCCTGTAGTCGTTTAAGTGATCAGTTGACAGAATCCCCCTCCTATCAGAAGTATTGATATACCCCGATGTCGGAATCACCAAAGGGAGCGTCCATAAACCACGTAGCTCCATTTTGACCTCCTGTAAACCCCCCTCACCCCACGTAGCCCTACGTGGCTTTTGCATCTACCCCCCCCCCCCACACACACACACACACCCGTGTAGGTGTAGCACGTAGCTTTTTTTCCTACTGATTCCAGAAAATATTTTTTACTGTTTTCTCTTGTCAGACTATCGTAAATTACATACGGAGATAGTTAAATGACGGAAATTAATATTCACATACTGTTGTGTGTTCTGTACCTCATTTTAACTGTGACAAATAAGATGAATGGAAAGCTACGTGGCCTGGCTCAGAATCCACCTCCCCTTTTCGCACCTCGTAGCCCAGCGTAGCTTTCCAGCCACCCCCTCCCCCTAGACCGAGCCAAGTAATTTATGGACGTTCCCCATGTGGGAATAATTAAAAATGGCTATCGATCGGCTTATGCACTGACTGACCGAAATACTGGGCTCTGATCCCTATATGGCCTGACTGGCCGATAAACCGAGGTGACCACCCCGGCACGATCATGTTGTATCAATTATTCCAGTTAGTTAGGCAAGCGATAGAAGCTCATTTCCCAGTCCATCCATTACGGCTATCGGTTCATGAAAATCACTGCAGGTGATACATTGACGAATTACAAGTTTTACTCTCTATTGACAATGCGCAGTAGGATCGGTATTCTTAACAAGTCTGGTTTGCTGCAATCTTGTATGATTAACATTCGACCCGATGTCTTTGTCTGGAACGTAATGTATGTTGATTAAAGATACAAAAATGTGACGTTACTAGTAAATACATGACAATTAGCGGACCGAGCGTGGTGGTGTAACGGATAGCGTTCTGGCCTCGCATTCTGGAGTACGGCGGTTCGAATCCCCGTCCGGGCATCCAGATTTGGGTTTTCCATGGTTTCCCAAATCACTCCACGCAAATTCCGGGATGCTTCCTTAAAAAGGCCATGGCCGAATTCCTTCCCCTTCCTTGTCCCCATCCTTTCCCGTCTCTAAAGACCTCGCTGTTGAGAGACGTAAAGCAGTTAAAAAAAAAAGACAATTAGTGGTGTTATGTAACATAACTGGACAGCTGTGGGCAGCTGAAGACAGGGTGGTATGTAATCGTAAGCAGCTCCTAATTATGCAAGCCGTAATGAATGACAAGTCGGAAAACTTGTGAGTAAATACTACTCATAGATTAACATATATGAAACCTTTTATTCAAATTATAAGAATACCTGCTGATAATGTGCGGCAGAAACTGTAACAATAATATTAGAAAACCTCAGAGCAGACAGAGATGTTAAAGAAAAATTTCAGAATTCCGTTATTTAGAACTAAAATTACAACCGATATTAGGTGTCTGCGGAACAATCTCAAAGAAAGAAGAAATATGTCTGTGGCTCAAATTTGAGCACACGCGGGACTGTTTCAGTATAGTAGTTTGGGTAGCTGTTAAGAGAAGACCTACCAGCGTATATGATGCAGATAATTATGAACTTATGTAGATAACTGATTGTTTTAAGAACAAGACATTAGCTCGGGATAGGAAGAAATGGACGATTTGAGTCATTACAGATGTCAGAGAAAAAGTTGATGTTTTAGGTGTTTCCATCGAAGATGAACATGATTTTAATGTGGTTTCCCGTAATTATGCATACATATGCTTGGACAGTGACACAAGTCCACCCGAGGGAAATTTTACAAATACAGCTCTCCAGTATAGTAGTTTTCGAGCATTTGGACGTCGAGCCTGCTTGGCAGGCCGCGATTTCAAATCTCCGTCTAGCCATTCAGATTTCAGTTTTCCGTGGCTCCGTGAAGTCCTTAAAGGCAAATGCTAGGATTGTTGCTTCAAAAGGCCATGGCCAAATTCCTTTCCGTCCCTTTTCCAAAAGTCTCACCCGGCTTCGTGACCCCTACGTCAACGAGTCGCTAAACCATAACCAAAAAGTAAAAATTGGCTTACCATAACTTTCAGGTATCATTCCAAGCGAATTCTAGGCTTGTTACTTAATACTGTCCGTGACCAATTTTGTTGCTGTTACTTCTTAAAATCATATACTTGGACCATGATAACGATTTATCTTTGAACTGAAAAGCAACTGGATGAGTGGAGCAATTTAATGGTATTACAAGACAAACACAAACACAAAATTGTATGTTTGACACCACTGCACTTAAGTGCAGGAATAGGAGAACTTGTAATAACAGCACATAGGGTTATTAAATGATATACATTCATGTAAGGTCCGACGAATATCGCATTAAATGAAATCCTAATATAGAGAAGTATTTTAGCTCATATAATTCTTACAAAATTTTCTTTAAAGGCCAGAGGTGATATTTTGGTTCAGCATTATTTTAAACAATTTAAAGCAAAAATAATAATAATAATAATAATAATTGATTTGAAAGCTCAGATACAGAAGAAAATGACATTCATGAGATAGAATTTCTGGTTCCACATAATACCTGAATAGTGTCTTATTTAATATAAGATAAATAATCGTTTTGTATAAAAACGTCATTTACTTCTCAAGGCTTATCTTGGGTAGAAATTATTAAACCCAGGCAGCACTTATTCCTTCTAAATGGTACTCACGATATATCAATATGTCGTGTAATACATAATTTCAGAACATCGAAACAAATTCTTGAACCTATGGTCACTATTCACACTTCATCCACGGTTTTTATGTCTAATGACTAAAGTACATAGTTAAAAAAAAAAATGAGCCCGGTTACTTTGTTGGCATATTTCTTTGTTTCTCGTGAAGAGGTGAGCGTACCTTAATGCGACTCAGTCGGATTTCAGACGGCGAGTGCAGATGGTAAAATGTGAACTAGCATCAACAGAATTTCTTCGCTCTAATTATATCCGTTGTTTTGTGTTGTGATGAGGGTAACAACAAGCAAACCCAAGGAAAACGGATGGAATTTGCATTAAACGCTCAGTTTATTTGTAATGCTTTTTCGAGGCTGTGTTTATGCTGGGGTGTGGACAGAGACCACATTTCCAGGAAGCTAGTGTTTACTCACAAAATAACGCATGCTGGGTCTTCTTCGCTGGACGAAGGTGTGGTGGGGGAGGAGCAGCAGGTGCAGCAAGAAACGCTAAGCCTAAACAAAACCTCACGGCCCGCAAATTAAATGTTTGTCCCTCAATGAAACAGTCCACCTAAACAGTCGGACATGATAATGTTGGTTTTTCCCGAAGCCTATTGTTCTTGAACGCTCGCTTTGTTGATTCAGCTTGAAACTCCATCTTGAATATGAAATGCAAAGGGGTGCGCGGATGGGGGAGTCGGTGCTAAAGAGCTCAAATGTTACTCTAATATGGCTGCACACTTGCACAAGCAACCAGCTATGTATGCTAATTCAGACGCTGAGAATTGCACATTTCTTGATTTCGTTCCGGTATTGTGTTGTGCGTACATCCTCAGTCAGAATTAAGGTAAACGGCATTTATTCTGCACACTGTTTGTCCAGTTGGCTGCTTAAACAGACCACGCCAAGATACATAGAACGTTTCCCGACATTTTATACTCTAGCTTCATTTATCACAGGTAAATAAATGACCATTGTAAGTGAGCTCTTCCCGGTGAAATTATTAAAGATGCCTGCTCGCACGCTTCATACTGAAAGCATTGCAGATTTACGTATTATCAAAGTCTCTGAAAACCTTTAGTTAGACACGAAATTTAAAAGGCATATTTCCAAACAATCCTTACGACTTTCCAGTTAAAAAAGTATTACATTCCTTAACTTAACGAATATTTTAAAGTACATAATACTTTCTGTTCTTAAAACAAAGAAAGAAAAATATAGTGACATTTACAATATTCAAGGAATCTTCTTCGAAATCAGATTAGCATCAAGAAACTTGCTACTGTAACAAAAAAGGTTCTATGTAATCTTCCACTGAATCATTGGACTAAACTCAAAGAAATGTCTCTTTTGCACATGTCGTTGATACTTCTATCAGCACCATGTTCAAACTAGCTGCAGACTTAACAAAATCTACATATTCCTTTCACCATTTAACTGTATGAAGAGTTTTGCTGTGTGCTTTGGACATTTAATTAATTACTGTTTCGTGTTAAATATTTGTATTTGGAACTTCAGGATGATTTTACAACTATCCAAATAAGAATAAAGTACCCCGATTATAATCTATTACGAAACTTTTTCATTCTCATGACTGGACTCGAACTGGTGACATGTCAACCGATAGTTGCTAAATAGTGCCAAATGTAACAGATTTTGCTATAATGTAACATTAGATGACTGACGTTTCGGTGAAGAACAAATTCAGAATCACCAACATAAATAATATGGCTTGTGGTAGTGGCTAAATTGGTAGATCGAAAGCAAGTGATATGTAGTGCAAAATATCAACATTTGAGATGATTGGCTATTATTTTGATGCGTGTATCACATAAGTTGTTTCCATAGGAACCTTATGCATATATTATTCTAAATATCTGATCGCCACGTGTAAAGAAATATTAATTAAATACAGTGCCGTAAAGGACAAACAGAAACAAACCTTTTATCAAGATAGGAGTTTCCAACATGTTTACTCTGGTTGTGCGTTATATTGGTTTGCGCACGTTCCTGCCTACGCAACTGATAAGCAAAATAAAATCCTTTATTGCTAAATAAATGACAGTACAATGGTCGTTGAGTTTTGGTTATTCAAACAGGGCTGTGATTATGTCCGTATACACAGCAACCCTCTTAATTAATTTCCGCACTACAACTCTGGAATCTTACTGATACAGTAATCGTATTAACTTCGTTCCATTGACTTACCTCACTAACGGCCTGCCTTAAGTTTAACTTCTAAGATCAGTATATTAATATTTAATTCCAACTACTATATTTTTCTTAGATTTCGAGTACAATGTTAACGATCGGAATAACAGCACTAATTTCCCAATTGCACAGATGTTCAGGTGAACTACTTCGTAACATCTAAGAATTGTTGTTTTTCTTTGAAGACTGACTAACCATGAGAACGGAAGTGGTCGAAGAAAATCCGAGTAATTAATGAAACTATTGCATTTATCATAATTTGTTTAGAATGATTAGTCTCCCTTCTTTTCTTAAAGATTAGCACTGTTATTAAATCTTAATAACAGTGAGAAGCATACATATGTTAAATATTTTAGGTGTTGGATTAAATTTACCCGATTCTAAAGGAAACGAAAAATTTATAGGTTCGCATTTAGTTGCATTCACTAAATCAAATGAATTTATCTAGTGTACGTAGATTCTGCGATAAATATCTACTATGACACAGAATATCCATTGTTTATGTCAGAACATGCCTCATGTTGAGGACAATTAGCGCATAACATTGCCATCAAACTCAGATCTTTCTCCTTAGTTCCGAAGAGTTTCAATAACGAAAGTAAATGTCTGGTCAGGTGGTTAAATGACTAGTCAGGTGGTTAAATGACTGATGACCCCATATTCATTTTCCAGCGATATAGCCTCAAGTGATATTGACGTTCTACTGAACATTCAGGTATTGTTTTATACCATTTACTAGTAAACATCTGTGGGTGCCCTTATTTCAAAGAGAGTTTATGTTATCCATGACTGATGAGCACTCCGGATTTTCTTCGCTTCATTCTATATTGTCTGGCGAAGACACTTAGTGGACGATAGATTTTCTAATCACAAATTTGCTTCTCTAGACCTGCCAAAGTTAATACTCATATCCTTGCTTCGGAATAATATTATGGCTTTGACGTATTAAAACACGCAGAAAACGAACAGACAATATTCAAGAAATAAAGGGCTGCTAGTGGCGTTGGAAATTAGTACCATCACGTCACGGACACTAGGAACGTCGGCGAAACTTTCAAAACAGAATAACAGCTCTAATTAATGAACAATCTGTATTTGAAAAGTGTTCGACAACTTGAAATCACCGAAGTGTGGCGTAGGAACCTGTTTCCAGCATGACACACAGCGTTAGCGACGGTCATACATAAAAAACGAAGTAACTGTGCTTGATCGGCAGGGCAGAAAACGTATTGAGAATGGCAATACGTACTGTTAAAGTTGATTCCTCTGTTACATGAGCAATACAATCATCATAGCCATTAAAAATTGTATAATAACACTATAACCCCAAGAATAGGCTGGCTACAGTATCTCTGTATCATCACGACTTCTGAAAGCAGAACATTCGGAGAAACGAAAGGTAAGAACACTACTCTTCACTGAATTTTGTTTCATTTTGTAAGGGAGGAATTTAGTTTGAACGTAAGAGTACACCAGACCATTGACATGATTGGGAAAGGGACTGACAGACAAAAGATTAAAATCATGCCAGTACTTGCACTCATTCAAATACAGGCCAAAGACTGTCAGCGT
Organism: Vandiemenella viatica; assembly: GCA_031002005.1. Classification (NCBI taxonomy): domain Eukaryota; kingdom Metazoa; phylum Arthropoda; class Insecta; order Orthoptera; family Morabidae; genus Vandiemenella; species Vandiemenella viatica. Next base: position 156,614,227 of record CM061921.1, read on the forward strand.
ACATCAAAAGAAACAATTTCTTCAGCAATCAAAATTGTATTGACCAATCTGTATACATATTTCAACTCGATATTTTGTTTAAAAATTCAGGCATGTTTCATCTCTATTTACTGAACACACAACTCATAATTCAGAACATCCTTGTGCAACGTAAGAGTAAGAGCAGTCTTACCACATCCCACAGTAGCACCTGCAAGATTTCAGTCACTCCGATTGTATCCGAAGCAAATTGGCGAGTCTAAACAATCAGCTGGCAGAATAGCTGTCTGAAACTATGCTTTTGCAGCGAGGCACGGCTACTCTTTGTAACACATAAACCACACCGATCTGCTGAGTGAAATATAAACAATGTACCTGAAGAGCTGTATTCATAAGAGAGAGACGAGTGATTATTTGCAAACTTTTTACACAGCTTGAAGTATTCTACTGTTCAATGTTTCAACGTGCTGAGTCACAGTGCGCTAGCGCACACTCGATTGGTTAAAGAAATTTTAATTAATTTTTGAATCTGTCTGTCATACGTTTTCCGTAAAACATTTTACGAACCAATGCACAGAGATTAAACTCTAGGAAACATGTAAATCATAGACATTAATATGTAGCCAAGCAACTGATTGATCGTATTGCCTTACGTCACTCAGTTATAAAAAAGTAGTAGATGTTAATTGTATAGGACCGATCGTGGTGGGTGAGCTGTAATTCTCTGGCGTCGAATTCGGGAGGACGTGGGTATGAATCCCCGTCAAACCATACAGATACTGGTTTTCAATGATTTTCCGAAACTACTCCAGGCGATTACCGATGTGATTCCTTCAAAAGGCTGTGGTGGAATTACTTCCTGTTCCATAACACCTCTGCTTTCCCACCTCTAACGACCTCGATGCATAATGTTGTAAGTAATAAAAAATAATAATCGTTTAAACTATATACAGTGGTTACAGATATTCCAAACATAAAATCTGAGCCTTTTGGTTGAATGGTAACGTTCTGGACTGGCTTTCGGTAGGGCGTGGGCTCAAATCCAAATTTTGGTTTTCCACGGATTCCAGAATTCACTCCAAGAGAATTCCAAGATGTTTCTTTCAAAAGGCTATGATCGAATTCCTTCCCGTTCCTTGTACCTAATTCCATCCCACATTTAATGACGTGGACGTCGATGAGGCGGAAAACTCTAAGCAAAAAAGAACAACCTAAAACATAAGTCCAGTTTCAATTTGATATTATAATTGCAATATTTTAATATTGATATCCTAAGACTGCTCCTATGGCTTTCGGCATCTAGACCATACAGCCAGCTCCATAGTAATTTTACTAGCTAATTAGACACACCTCAAGACGGACATGGCACTCACAGACACAACACCCATGACCTCGTCCGGAATCGAACCGGCGACCTTCGCTACCGAAGCCGGCAGGCAGCTCAGTTTACTGACATTAACTGAGATATATATGATATTATCTATTAAATACAAAAACGTTAGCAACCATACTGAATCTTACTAATCAGCATAATTACACTCGTTGTGGCTAAAAACAGTTTAAATTTGTATGCAAACCAAGTTTCTACTCAAACGGAATGTGAAGTGGAATTTTGAGGTGCAGTGTGATATCAGATTTGATCCATAAAAATCTAATGCAATTGATATTTCCAGAGCTAAGATTGTACAAACAGCGCAATTAAATAAAATAACTCAGTTGGTCTGTCTTACTTTGCCTTATATCAATAAGACAGAAAGACGATTATACATTGCAAATAAAGAAGTGAAAAACAATCTGCTGATATGTAAACAGATGCTGAAAGCTTTGCACATCGTGAATAATGCCTCTGAAAGGTGCTGCGTAGTGAAAGTATTATTATATTGGACTGAAAGTTTCAATTCATGTTACTGTTGTGTCTTTACATAAGTGACTATATTTTAGTTCTTCCAGTTGATCAAAGGTTCAATGTGACTCAGCAGAGCCCAGTATCTTACAGATTATCTCGTTAGCTCCAAGTTTCAAGATCGCTGTTCGAATAGGCTTCGGGCACTGGTGGTTTTACTTGTTGTGTCCATACTGTGTTGTTCGTCGTACATAGTAAATGATACTGATTATGATATCCACACACTAGAATGATCGAAAAGACAATTGCAACCATTTAGGGAAAAAAACAGGGCCTTGACGTGTTTTCAATATCGTACGAAATTTGGCAATTTCATTTATGAAACGAACAGGGTAATGAACTGACGAACGATAAGAAGACACTTCCACACGAGCGCATAGTAAACTGTTAATCCCTTTGTAAGCTTTATTCTTTGATGTTTGAGTATTTTGGTATAACAGTACAAATAAATATAAAGTGTGAACAGCACATATATTTGGCGAAAGATAAATATAGAATGCGATTAATAAAGCGAAGGATGTGGTGTGTAAACACCTGTAACGCTCATCTGAAATGTATTATGCTGTTTCTGATCCGTATCTCAAAGGACCTGTTAATACGATCCAGAAGGTGCAGAGAAAAGCCGCGCCCATTCTGACCACTTACCGTAGTTTTCGGAAAGAGTCACAGATTCATGTAGACGTTGGGATAGGATTAAATGGCATTCAGACAAAGTATTATATTTCATTTACTAACATCCAAACATCCGCTTTCATTTACTACTGCATCTCCCACAAACAAATTTGGATCGCAATAAAAGCAGAGATAAGATAAGCCAATCAATGTGCCACACGGATGCTTACTTCTTCACTCTTGCCTTTGTGGATTGGAATGCACAAAGATTTGTTTTAGCGCAGTTATACCCTCGTACGACTTGTAGAGAATGTGTTTATGTACAAAATTACAGAACTATACATGTCAAATATCAGTATTTTATGAAGCTTCCATGAGTTGCACAAACAGTTGCTTTACGTCGAATTGTAGTGACTGGTTTTATTTCCACGCTACTGCAGTAAAAGTCTTCAGTGCATTGTTAATACAGACTCAAAGGTCTAATTATCAAGTGATAATATCCCATGCACATGCAATTAGCTATATGACTAGGGCACGAGCAACTAATGGAAGTAGACATACCTGCCGTGATACCAAGAACAATTTTCCGCTGCAAAATAACAATTAACATAATTCGAGAATTAAGCATTTCCCGGCGTGTATATGAATTAAACACTTCGCAGTTTTTCTGCCGGATAATATCTTTATTAAACTCTTTATTTTACAACGTTTCGGCAACGTTATGACAGCTAACCTGATGAACGCAACAGAGGTACTTGCCGAAACGTTGTCAAATAAAAAGTTTAATAAAGATATTATCCGGCAGAAAACCCGCGATGTGTTTATTTCAACAATTCGCCTGTCTGTATCACTCTCTAAAATGTATTATTGAATAATGATCCCACCACGGTACCTTGTAATACTTATCATTGAATTCCAAGTAAAAGCATTTTCCAAAAATACGACATGCTCCCAATCATCATGCAGCTTAGCCTTCACACATATCAATCGCTCATTCACGAGGTGCAATGAATCCGCAAGGTATTTTCAGAGTTCATTACTGTTATTAATATTCCTGAATCAAACGTTATGTCGGTGACGGTTCACAAGAAAGAAACGGAAAAAAAAAATACACAAGCTTTCAGAGGAATTTCATAGCCATTCTTCCTTTTAAGTAATTTTTATTGGATGTTTAATTCATCATGTTTTACATCGCACAGACGATGGCATTGTTACAAGCAGTTGAGTCGGGCCGTCGTAAAAAATGATTAGAGCAACAATTCTTTGCAATAAAATATATAAGAAAGGATTGTATTGATGAAGAAAATTGCTTGACTGTAGCCGGGGAAGATTTTCACAACGGAGCTTCTGAGACGGAAATATGACTCCAAACAGGCGAAAGCGAAGCAGCTCAACTGTAAACAAAAGTGGAGCTGTTTACGAAAGACAGACATTATCCTTCACTTAAACTAGGCCACAAGAAATTTAATTGAAACAGAATTCAGTCGAAGTTTGGAAATACAAAACAAACAGAAGTGTAAATAAACAAACAGAGGAAAACAAATGCGAGAGAGCGGGCGCGGCGGTCTAATAAGCAAGATTGCGAGTCCAGTGAGCACTCTCACATAAACAACACAGATCCTAGCTTTCAGACATAATTAAATTAGTCGCTTGTTATATTTATCCGCTAGCGTGTTATTTATCTCTAACATCTGTTTTTTTTCAAAACGGCTAACATGAATTTCCCAGTGCTATGAAGGTATGCTTAACAGATGTATTAAAGTATGCCTTAGTCGTTATTATTTACATATACACAAGCCAGAAAACATGGTGACGAGGTGATTGTTGTCAATGAAACGAATGTTCCACCATCTCCGTATCCTTTTACTCAGTAATGTAATAACATTATGCATTTGTACTAGGCGAATCGCGCATGTCTTGAGTAATATACAGCCCAAGTAATTCTGAAAGAAAAATCACCAACTAGCCATTCTGAACAGCTTGATATTCAGGAAGCACAACTTTTTAAATTATTAATATTAAAAACAGCTATATACTTTTACGCTAAAAATATTAATACTGTGATTTTAGTCATTCATCCATAACAGCTATTCAGCCGCTATGTGCTTAATGCTCCTTGCACCTGTCCAAATACTCGCTTCATTTAATTCCTGTGGATAATACGAGGAAGAACAAAGCAGCCGGTAAGTGCGAACTAAGAAGTCAAATCGGAGACGCGATACTTCTCACTTCACAAATATATTTGTGGTTAAGGGGTCTGATGGGAGATCGAAATATCTCCGGTATGAATCCCTGAATCGGAGAGTTTTTAATAGCCCGACCTTCACCTCTAGCACAGCTTGCTGTGTAATGTGAAGTACGCCAGAACGCTTCTGTGGTTCGGATTCCAGGTTAAAATGTAGGTCTCCTATCCCTGGTAGGATTAGGGAGCGTCCATAAACTACGTTGATTGACCTAGAGAGAGAGAGGGGGGGGGGGGGGGTCGCTAGAAGGCTACGCTGCGCTAAGGAGGGTGGGTTCAGAGCCAGGCCACGTAACTTTTCATTCATATTATTTTTCACAGTTAAAATGAGGTACAGAACACACAACAGCATGTGAATTTTTATTTCCTTCATTTAATTGTATTCTGGTAAAAAAAAGGGAAAAAAGCTACGTGGGAGGGGCGGGGAGGGGGGGATCACATGAGGCCAAAATGAAGCTACGTGGTTTATGGACGTTCCCTTACTGGGTAAGGCTAGGCTGCTATAATGGGGGCGGATTGCGCATTTGACAGGAAATCCTACCACCAGGTAATTACGGCCACACGTAATTACTGTATAAAAATGTTTACGGTATCCATGTTCATCACGACACCAAACTGGCTCTTAGGTTCAGTTCTTCTCGCCTGATCGCAGTTGTCTGTAAACATGACAGTGAAGAAGAAAGCAGAAGCTGTATGGCAGACGGAACAACTTTACGCAAAATTCAGTTCTCATTTTTTCGCTTGATTCTGGATGACGGTTGTTTTTAGTAGATTACATTATTAACCGATATTCGAGCATTCTTAAATTTATGAATCAATACCCAGTAACCTGGATCTTGGCCGATCTCATCAAGACTAGCACTCTAAACAGGTTTAGTTCATCAGAGCGCCACATGAAGAAGAATTTTCATCATTCCGGAACAAGTCAGAAGGATAGAAGTGGTGTTGACGTTATTCATAATCAACAGTGTGTGTGCATAGTGGTGTATGCGAAACTTTGGATATTCTCGTTCGTCATAAATTTGCTTCGGACTTAAAGTCTCGTCGACGCAGAGATAATTGGGGGCGGGAAACGACTAGCGGTAAAGAACGGGGAGGGATTAGGCCATGATCGTTTGAGAAAACCATCCAGGCCTGTAGTTATTTCGGAAAAAACCGTGACAATCCGAAATCACGATGCCCGGAGGGGGATTCAACCCCATTCCTCCCGAATGCAAGGCCAGACCATTATCGCTCATCCACCACTGTACTAGTATCAGTAGGGCTGGAGAAAGTTTTATCTTTCTCCATTCATTTATGTTCACGTTCTAAGACACGAGGAAAGAACTGACCATTCTGCTACAGCTGTACAAAGACCTGCAGTGACGTGCTTTAGGAGTGTCTAAATTATTGTTGTTGTTGCTGGTGGATCCTTAGGATGCGTTAACAAAGAGATTACTATCAGTCCTCACGTATCAGGCTATCGATTTGTTTTAATCAACAACTAAATAGTTATCACTAAATCTTAATTTGTATGTTTCTATAAAGCTATATTAAGAAATAAAACAGAATTAGATCAATAGCGGTTGAGTTGTATTGACTATAAAACCATATAGCGCCGTTAAAAGCATTCAGAAACAATAAATCCGATGTTTTGTCACTACTACTGCACAAATCCCTCTATCGCTGTAGGAGACAAGAAGCTATACGACCACATTCAGAGAAGTAGTATAATTTGCTTCGTAGAAATAGATAAAAACATTAGTAATATCTAAGTTAACATGCATTTTTTCACAGTTAGTTTTTCGAAATCTCTGCTGATGGCTACCTTACATAAGGTGGGATGAGAAGTGAAGCACAGAAGTTGTTGCGACGGTCTTGGAAACACAATTTCTAATTAAGGCCAGATCTATAATTTTTTAACACAAAGTACGGCAATTATAAATTCTGCTGGAGTTAATACAAGCTAAACCCACACGTTTCAGTTCAAGTTCGTGGATATCTACTTAGAGGCAACGAAAGTGATGAACCTTTCCGTCCTGCTTCGATTCAAGTGAACCATTCTGCAAGGATGTTGTGTCACTGTAACAACAATCCAGTGTTACTGTAGGCCTTTTTTACGCAGTTTCTCAGTAAATTAATTGATAAAATAACGCCGATGCAACTGTTTTATGGCCACCGTAAACAAGTGAGTTGTAACATACGCAATGTGTACATCCAGTATGCAGCAGCCAAGACAAATGGATTTAGAGGAGCCATCCTTTGGAGAAAGAGCAGAGGTTTGTGGTTACGAACCTGGAAACCACTAATGTAAATAGTAAGTTGTAAATAAGCAGAAAATGTTTCAATTTAGAATTAGGTTAAACATCATAGAATAAGTTTATACTCAATGTAAAATTTTAAAATAGATTCGCCACTGATGATGCCTCGATGAGAGGCAAAACGCGTACGGCATTAAAGCTATAAAACAGTTGCATTGGCATCATTTTATCAACTAAATAACTGTAACAACAATTAAATCACAAGCTTTGCAACAAAGCGTATTGCATTAATGTTAACATAGTATAATGTGAATTCCTCTGTTTGTATTATAGTTTTTCTGTATTGTATTTTTATGTCACCACATATGAAAAAATTCGTCCCCTCATTGCTGGATTGGTCGCCTGACTTGGACTGGTGACAACTTTTTTTCGGACGAGTAAATATTGTCAATTAGTGTAATAGTTATGTAATTTATTAAAAATGCACAATTTTTTAAAAAAATTAAGAAAATTGCTAAAATTTTGTAAAAAAAAACACATGAAAATTCTGCCTTGGGCACTGAGACAATGCACTTCACGCCTTCCGCCCCCCCCCCCCCCAACCCCCAACCCCAGTCCTTTTTCTCGTTCCACAGATCCAACAACCTATGACATTTTCTTCTGGAGACACATGAATGAATAGGTTTTTGTTTCACATTTACCCAAGTATATTGAAGAAATTCTTTAAAGGATAAAAAATGCCGTGAGAACCGTGCTGAGGATACGTTGTACAAGATCTGGATTTAATTTAAACTTCATCCGTTCAGCTTGTGGAGGACTCACAGAACATTTGAAATGTGGTAAAAAAATTTGATTCTGTGTATAATTTATTGTATGGAAAAAATTTCTAACATGTTTTGCTTATTAAACATAACACCAAAGTCTGATATTTCTTTTTGAGACGCCCTGTAATTAAAAAGGACAGGTTGTTTAATAGTTCCCCGTGGCACACCTTACACGGGGCTACGTTCTCATGTAACTTCGCCGCCTGTTACTGTCTACTAACTACCAATAACAAAATTTGTCCGACAAACCATTTGCTCATTAAATTCCGTAAGAGGCTACTAGGTGTATAACGGGTTCCAAGTACCTGGGAAGATAGCGTTGATATGCAATTGTCCTCTGATAGATCGCTTCATATAACATAACATAGTGTATAAAAAAGCGAACTGACTTTCTCTTGAACGATTTTTTCTAAACACTTTACAATTTTTGCGGAACAAGATAATTGTTTCCGAGACACATAGTGGTATTAGAGCCAATTATATATTCCAGCACTATGCTGTGAATACAATATACCGAGGTAGACTTGATACGTTTAGAACTGTTGCTAGGGTGTATGAATTATCTGGGCGACCGCAGGAAACATGATCTAGTGAAACTACATGTTGATAATTGTTATTAAAAACTGCATAATTTCTTCTGCGTGTTCTGAAAACTTCTGATATTTAATCTCGTCTTTGCATTCTACACTAGTTGACCGACTTTATTTGTTTTTTTACACAGATATTTTATTTAATTTCGATGATTTTCTCTTCATTACGGTTGAATCCTCTAAACTTCGGATTTTAAAGGAATTTTTTAATTCATTATACAGGAAATCTACTTTTCTGCCATCCGTTTCAAAAAAGATTGCGATAAACATCCAGATTTATCATTTTTACGAATACCAGAGATTTTCTGCTGGACTTCTTATATGTTCCGTAGATAGCTTAGCGCATTAGTATTCCATCTATGGTTTGTCACCTAGTATTGCACCTTCGAGCGACGTCATATGTTGAGAATAGGGATTGGATTGTTTATTCAACAGATTACTTATTAACGGTTTTTACGAAGCGAAGATCCCTTTAACAAAAAATGACTGTTGATGGAATATATTTCTAGAGTTTTTCTCATTATATAAACTCTTACCACTTTATTTCCACTATTGCTTCCAACCACCACAAAACTCCAGTCACTTATTTGCGAGAAATTTCGAGAGATTAATTTTTTCCGCTCTGTTAAACGCGTAAACTTTTCTCGATCGTTTAGATTTTAGAGGGGATGGCAAGTTAACGATCGCTACTAAGGCTTTGTGAGCAGTATCATGGCTCCCCGCAGCAAGCAGATACTGTTGCAAACACTGTTATAAGAGAAACTCGTTTCCTGTATCGTTATTCAAACCGAAAGCACCAATATGAATTAAAGTCGAGTCTTCTACAGATCTATTTTCTGCCAACACATAGAAAACATTGTTTCCCAAACAAGTAAAGTTTAGTTAAAATACCATTCCAGTAAAGCAAAATGCTTCTGAAATGTATGGGTTTCTCTTATTAAATACGTGAACGGTAAGAAGACGCAAATTAGTTTCTGCTATATGTGAGAACAGAGACTTTCCCGGCTTGAAATGAAGTCTTCATGGGTGTACCGCCAGAAAGCTCCGTGGTCTTCATACCTGCTTTGTTACATAGTTTATTTCTGCTTAAAGCGCAAGCAAACCACCAACACTTAACACAACCTAAAAAAAAAAAAAAATTGATTAACTCTTATTAAACATATAAGCATTTTATATTTGTGGTTTAAACCAACTTTAATTTTATCGACGAATATACAGTCATCAATTTCTTGATCTCCGATCCCTAATTTTTTTTTAGAATTTACTTGCTTTCGTCTTGTTTAACGTTGGTTATTTTTGCACCTTTTTCTATAAATCAAAAGTCATTCATACATGAATATATTTTCTTACTCCCTGAGACCAAAACATTCTTTGTTATATTCCACCCAGATTACGTTGCTACTGATTTCCTTCTGCCTCATTTAGTTTGAGTGAACCTACTATTCTAAGTCCTACGACAATGGCCGAGAAATTAACAACCAGTATTATCAAAGAAATATCAGATAATATTATTCGTTCTTCAATCCTGCTTTGAACCTGTTTTTTTTTTTTTTTTGTTTTTTTTTTTTTGTTAATATAATACTAATTCAACTACACCTGCTACATTATCTCTAACACGACAAATAACGTCCCCATTAGCAGAGTCTTTGCGTTGAAGCTCATGCTGCCAACATTTCAACACTTTAATATTTATAAAAAAAATATCAGGTGTATTGGGAAAAAAACTACTAACATAGTTATAAGGAAAATTTAATCAATCAATTAATTTTGATTAAAGTCAGATTACTAAAAACATCGTGTTATATTGGAATTTCTATTAAATCCAGTTTGTAGAGTTACATATGTCCATTTATTTTATACATTTGTGTGATGCAAGTTTTTCTACACATCCTTTTGTCTTCTTCTTCTTCTTAGCATTAATCCTGCATTGCAGGGTCTGCTTTACTGGACTTCCTCCATTTGTGCTGATCTTGTGCATCTACAGGTGAGGCATAGACTAGAGCAGGGGTGGGCAACCCGCGGTCTTGAACATTTTTGCGGCCCGCGAGATTCATCACACTTTTACAAAATATATTTATTTTATAATGGCCAAAGAGGTGATAACCAATGTATTTAAAAAAATACATTATTTGTGCATCCATATATTCACAAATTAACTGTCGAAATAATGAGAAAAAATTTACTTTGATTTTAAAATATCTTGCAAATATATTACAGATATTGCATGTTTTATTTATGAGTTTACGGTAGTCAGTTCACAGAATAATTAAATTATATTCACTCCAAAAAATATCTATAGTGGATCTAAATCTAATATTGGTATATATAATTTTATATGCGGCCTGCGGAGTTATAATGCATTTCCAAAGTGAACCGCAAGAATAGTGGGTTGGCCACCCCTAGACTAGAGGCATGTCCTCCCGCAAGATATCCAGCCAGCGTTTCATGGGGTCTCCCTTGTAGCATTCGGTCCTCTGGTCTTATGTCGAGTGCTGTTCTCAAGGATTGGAGCCACTCCAAATGCCGCCCAAACGTTCTCATTCCTGATGTGCTCCAATCTAGTGAGTCCCTCTGGCCAGCGAATCATCTTCATTTCCATGACATGCAGCTGTTATTCATGTCTTTTCGTGACTGGCCAGCATTCGGTTCCATACAGTGCCACAGGTCGAACGATGGTTCTGTAACCCTTTTATTTAAGGTACAGTGGCACCTTCTGGCCAATAAGGACCGACGCCACTTCATCCAGGCTGCGCTGACTCTGCTTCATACGTCTGGGAGTGTATGACCATCCGAACAGAGAACTGTTCCCAGGTATTTGAATTCAGATGACTTACAGAGCTCAACGTCGTCGATGTTAACAGACCCATCATTTGGAGCTCCACACTCGGTCTTCCGTACATAAAGTCGGTTGCCATATTTATCGAGGGAAGTTTTCCATCGTTGGATTTGTTGTTCCAATTCTTGTCGAGTCTCTCGGGCGACCATGATATCATCAGCATAGAGACCGAGGGTGGTGGGTGAACGGTTAACGTTCTGGCCTCGCATTCGGGAGGACGCGGGTTCGAATCCCGTCCGGGCATCCAGATTTGGGTTTTCCATGGTTTTCCCAAATCACTCCAGGCGAATGGCAGGATGCTTCCTTCAAAAAGGCCATGGGCGAATTCCTTCCCGTTCCTTGTCCCCAGTCCCATCCCGCCTAGAGCAATGTCCAGGGGTGTGTATTGAGTAGTTCTGCAGCAATGGAGTCAAGACAGGGGATTAACAGGAGTCGTAACAAAACCGATTCCTGATGAACACCAACTCTGAAGGGAGAAGTGTCAGAATTTCCCACAGCACATCGAACATAGCTGGATCTATCTAACATATACCTCTGATATCCCATGGTGTCTCAGTGAGTATCCGATTAGATCTTGAGGTACCCTATGGAAGGCCTTTTAAAGATCAAAAAAAGCTATGTGCAGTGGTTTTCTCTTTTCAAGGTGCCATTCCATCAGAAGACGTGTGGCATGAATAGTGTAATCGTCCCTGTGCCTTTCATGAAATCATACTGATTTTAGGCAATTGTAACTATGCTTCGAAGGCGTGCATCCACAATGCCCTCAAAAATCTTCATTGTGTGGCAAAGTAGGCGAATCGGTCGATAGTTGGAGCAGTATACCACATTACCTTTCCTTTACAACGGGGTAATGTAACTCTAGTGAGCCAAGCACAAGGAGCTTCATCTTGATCTATGACCTTGTTAAAAAGTGTTGCCAGGAACTGAGCTGACTGTGATCCTAGCATCTTCCATTGCTCCAATGGTATATCATCTGGTCCAGTTGCCTTTCTATTTTTCATTTTCTTCATGACGGTCTCTATTTTAACAGCCGTGATGGCTCGAGCAGGGCCGTACACAGGATCTGCAGGTGGCATTGGTGGATGCGGAAATTCTTCGTTGCTGGTATTTTCGAAGTGTCTTTTCCATCGGCTAAGGATCTCGGTAAGTTTTTGTAACAATTTTTGGTTTTCTTCCTTAATGTTCATGATGTACCCAACTTCTTGGGTGGAACGGTGACGACTCTTCGGTAGCCGGTAGACGTTTTTTGCTCCTTCTGGGGTATTTAGCTCCAATAGTGGTCTTCTTTGGTCTTTGCTACTTGCTGTTTAGCCACTGACTTCAGTCATCTGTGGGCTGGAGATCGGAATCAACTATGCACGTATCTGTTGCAATTACACATAGTTTGGAAACGTTTATCCACATGATTCATTTTCTTGTATACACAAAACACTGGCTTTCTTAGGTCAATAATTAGTGCTTGTTTTTATCATGGAAAAGATAAGCGTCAATTCCAAAGTTACGGAATTAATCTTGTTATTAGTTGAAAAAATTCAACAGAATTTTTCCATCTGCAGAGTATGTTGCCGTATCTTCGATCACTCTTGGGAGTATTCTTCGCAACACAACTAAGACGTTACTCTCTATATTAGCATTATGATTATAGATCCATATAACTTTCAGCCTAATTAGGTATATCTTTTCATTTATTTAAGTAAACTGGTTTGTCAGATCACTGCTTACATCATGCCTTCATTTACGTGTCTTAACCATTCTGAAATGCTTAAATGCTAATGAGCATTTATATTTTTGTTTATGGCTTTACGCCTCGTCGACGTAGATGTCATTAGAGGCGGGAAGGGACTGGAAACAAGGAACGGGACTGAAGTCGGCCATGGCCTTTTGAAGGAAGCATCCCGACATTCGCCTGGAGTGATTTGGGGAAACCATGGAAAACCCAAATCTGGATGTCCGGACGTGGATTCGAACCCGCGTCCTCCCTAATGCGGGCCAAAGCGTTGGCGCTCACGCACCACGCTCCACATGTACATTCAGATAGTTATGGGGATATCAGTCAAATGATAGATCTTAGAAGTATATATGTGCAAAACGTAATAATTTTTGTCCTTTGTGTATGTTCAAGTGAACGTAAAATTTTACGTACATTACAAACAATGTATTAAACATACAGCATTTTTTAACATCATTCCCATTCTATTCAAGTAAATCAGCAACAAAATTAACAGACTTAACAGCCCTAATCATAACAAAAGTTAAGTATAATCGAAACTTTGAAGCAATCGCGTAATAGAGAGTGTGTTTCACTATTCTATTATGATGTAATTGAATTTCTGACATACTTCGCTACGTGTTGGTTATGTAATAACGTTTGTCTTTCTTCAATAGAAAAACGTCTGAAAACAGTTTACCTGAAGGATGCTATAGCAGAAAGGTCGATAGGTATTGTGATATCAGTGATTCTAAACTCCTGTTCTTGAATCTAAGTAATGGACATATACGAAAAACAGTTCCACAAATAGAATTCATTGCTAAATTTAGCGCTGCACCACTTCCAAATAAAATAAAACCACAACCGTTGCACCGCTTGTATCCTTCTATAATCTATGCAGTAACTGACGTATTTCATGATCTTGATTTCCAACAGCAGAAACAAAGAAAGTATGAAATAACAGAAATTCCACCACATTGGGGCGTTTATTACTTCAGTCTGTAACTACGTTTCCTTGTTAAATGAAGAGGTTGTTTGAATTACAATGTTTAATGTTGATCGTGACAGATGATTGACATAAAATCACGGTTCCTTGTTGCTTAAAAGCAAGCACAAACAACAGGATTTAATAACAGATTTCACAATCAATAATCATAGTTATTGTAAAGCTCGGTCAATATTAAATACAACAGATTTCAATTATCAATTCTATTATACTACAAACGTATAAAGTCAACAGTGAGATGTTTTCACAGGCAAATTATACACTGAGGAGCCAAAATTAATGAGGTACCTCCCTATATAGTGTGGGATTCCCTTTTGTCTGGCCTCCGGACGTGGCATTGATTCGTAGGAAGTCTCCTGAAGAAATATTAATTCTAGAGAAGTCCATAATTGCTTATGTGTTGGCGGTGGAGGGCATTGTGTTCCAACTCCTACTGAGCATGGTGGGTGAGCGGTGCGCTCCGGCCTCGCATTCGGGAGGACGCGAGTTTGAATTCCTGAACGCCCATGCAGATTTGGGCTTTCCATGGTTCCCCCAAGTCATTCCAGGTTGTAAAGAGACCATTTGTTGGCTACCGTTAAGAAAACGTGAGTTACCAAAAAAGGGAGGGGGGAATTATGAATATCTTAAATAATTCCTGAAAATGAAAAATACATATATAATGATGCTATAAGGGGATCTAATAGGTTACTAACTAGAACCATGAATTTCAGACACAAATAAAACCTCATTTATTGAGTCTTATGGCCTTACAAGGTCGGGTAGTAATTAACGTTACGTTAAACACAATTAGATCAGTAAAAACAAGCAATACCCGACGTTTACAATTCGCCGGAGTAAGCAAACAAAACTGAATGAAATATCTCAAACAAGTAATAAAAACAGCAAAGTTAACATTGAAATAACATGGCAACACAGGCCATCAAATTGAAGCTAACATTTTACTGTACAAAGGAAAATCCCAGGGGGGCGCCGTATAAAGTGAATGAAAAGCATCAAAATTGAATTAACAAACAGCAAGATGCTTAAGAAAAAATTGAATCGAAATATAAATTCAGCTAGCTCAGAATTTAAGTGGCGGGAGCAGAGTCTTAACCCAGGCGTCGCTTAAGGGCACATAAGTCTGTTAAAATCCACTGAATAGTGACCGTCGTTTCTGGTACATTACCATAGAATCATCGCCGTGATGGTGAGCGACAAACACAATGCCACTGCAGCAATGGAAGCTAAATAAGCGGCTACGACCGCGTTATTAGCATAACTTCCAAATAATGGCAAGCATGCCACTCGACATCTCGCTTTCCCAAAGCAAGAAATGATCAACCACAATGATCATCAGAGAGCGTGCCGGGCTGACACGTCTATTCACCAGCTCGTCTTGGACCCAAGTCACGTCCGTTCATCAGCTCGTCTTGGACAGAAGTCACGTCCGTTCATCAGCTCGTCTTGGACAGAAGTGATGTCTAAAAAATGGCTCCTTCTACTTCCTCGGCTAGTTGCTCGCCACATGTAAAAGAACTCCACGGAATTAGTATTGTAGACCCCAATAAATGTTCAGGATTGGCTATCTACACATTTCCGTCGTCACGTGTTTAATATCATGCGTCGCATTCGCCGCCTCCTTCGCGCGTTTCCTACGTGGCCTTCGGGGTAGTAGCGGGGTAGGGGGTAGGACACCGCCCGATTTCGAACGGGACTCAAGCCGGGCTGTCCCGGCGCCATCGAGTCGCCTCGCCTGCTCCATTGTTCCTCTCTCAACCGCCGAAATGGCAGTTTCTAGCCTTCGATATTCAGCCCTTCTGAGCCATGCGTTTACAGAAAAATTGATTTACAATAAAATATACCTTTGGCCGCCCTGGTTTTTAAACATACATTTATCCTATCCAGACAACCCTCATTATTTACAATTAATTACACGTTGCAAGACTAAATAATTAATAAACTTGAATATAACAAAAAAAAGAATTATGAATATAATTAATAATAATTTAATTATATTCATTGTGGGTGACGCTGTCACACCACAAGGTGAATGCCGGGATGGTTCCTACAAAATTCCATGGCCGAATTGCTTCCAGATCCTTGTACTCAGTCCTTACCCGCCCCTAATGATTTCGACGTCGACAAGGCTGTAATGTCCCGTGGTGACGGGAAATGTATGCGTGTGAATTCCACGTTTCTTTGGCATCGGCGAGAGCCAGGTGACTCATACCTGCACTGAAAGACCGAACGATTTATGGCAGGCCGTAAAGTTAAAAGCTTTACGCATTCAATGAAATTCAAAGGACAGTATAGGGACTGTGCCGAAATGAGGATTTCCTGGTACAGTAGAAAGTTGAAACTAGAGAAACGATGCTTTGGAGAAAAATTCAGGTTGCGGAACACCTCTGTTGGGAACCAGCGAATCAAACTGTGTTACGAACTTTTAGAAACCATAAGTTTTTTATGTTGCATGAGGAGCACCAATGGAGAGAGTGGACGACCCGCCAAACGCTGCGACTCGCTGAAATTTCCCGCGTTTGCTAAAACTCGGGAGCCTGCAAGTTTTCAACGGAGCGAACATGCGGGAAATAAGACATTCTGTTTCTGGCCAGCAAACGATCCACACCGGTGCACCACGGGAGATTGCCGGAGAGCTGCGGGGAGCTACCTCGGCAAGTGACCTTCGCCCAGCTGATCAACAGGGTCTATGAGACTCTGTTTTATCTGCACGTCATCTGCTACGGTAAAGAACGCCGACGATGTATAGACACTCCTGCATCATTCAACCCTAGGCAACGCTCTGAGATGAGAATCATGCTCTAAATTGTTCAAAAGAAACTTTTAATATTCAGTTCTGTTCAATAAACCAATCAATTTTATATTCAAAGAAAATAATAGGTGTTGTAAACCCTGCTTTCAATAACTTCCTTTCCAATGTATCAGTATATCATTTGAATAGATAAAGATTTGTGTTTTTAATGGTATTTTAAAAGTACAATTGCTTTGATTAAAAGTATTTCAGAATTGGAATGTCGCTTCTCTCGGATAGAGAACACTTCCATTCTTGGCGCCTACCCGGGATTAATTTTGCAAATTAACTTATTAATTAATGCATCTCATTATTTCATTCTAATTTTAATAACGTCAAAAACAAGGCGTTACAAGGCGCAAAGCCACAAAAAATCGAACTGTCGTTTCGATCAAGTCAAAGGTATAGTCGAGTGGATTCAATGCTGGTGATGTTGGTTGCTAAATCATTCCCTTGATTTGTGAAGAATGTTCCTAAAATCAATCGTGAACGATTTTGATCCAGTGAAATGTCGCATTGTTGTCCTAGACAAGTCCATATATGTTTGAGAACATAAAGGCCATGAATGGTGGTTGTGGTCTCCAAGTAGCTGAACAGAAACATTTTCGTTAAATGGTCGGTTCAGTTTGTCCAAAGGACCCACTCTAAGCTATGTAAACACAACACATGCCAGGCTGCAGCCTCCACTAGCTTGCACAGTGTCTTCCTGACAACCTGGGTCCATCACCACACTCGAACCCTAACCAATAATCTTCTTTTTTTTCAGTCTGGCTTTACGCCTCGTCGACAACGAGATCATAAGAGGCGGGAGAGGATAGGGGTTAGGGAACAGCAATGAATTCGGCCATTGTATTTTGAAGGAACCTCCTGGCATTCGTGTAGAATGTTTTCTGGAAAGCATCGAAACTGAATTGTCAGACGGGAGTTTGAACTCGCGTGCTCCCGAATACCAAAACAGTGCACTACCGCTCACCCAACCGATTTGATAAAAACAACCAATGACTTAATTTCTCTAAGTTAATTATTTATAATTTCATTGGTACAATCACTCATATAGCAATTCCCACAACCATCTCGCCCAAGCACATTTTTGTTTTTAAATCATTCAATAAAAATGAAATTGTTGACGTAACAAAATAATTTAAGTAAATTTTTCTGGTGACTAATATGATATTTCAGTGGTGCTTCTAACAGCTGGCGTATGTAATCCGTTAAATTTCTGGTTTTACAGCCATATTTCTTTTATTTCTACTTTACTCCAATAATAGCACTCGGATGTAATTACCTTTAGCTCTCACTTTTCTTAAAAAAAAAAAGTGGATTTCATCTACAGAAGCTGATGTTCCAGGATTTTAATATTAACAACGAATTAAAAAACCGTCCATGTGAATCAAATACGAAAAAGACATGCATGAATTTCCTAAGTTCTAATTTCCTTTAAACACGGATTACTGTTAATTCTTCTTCTCTATTCCATATGCGTGACCGTGGCGTGCCCTCAACCGAAAATGGCAAAATTATAATATGGCATTATACTGATTGTTATGGAATTTGTTATAGCCTGCCACTTTCGCTTATTTGGCACTTCCAATTTTCAATTAATTGCGTCACTTTTAACAAAGATGTTAAAATAATTATGAATTTCTGATATTTTCATTGTAAGGATGCTAATTAACCTTCCATGTTATCCCACCTGTCATAAAATACAACTACATGAAATCGAAGTGCAAAACATGGGATTCTATTTCATGCATGGTCCATAGGAAAATAAATAATAATAATAATAATAATAAAATCCCTGAATTAGGATTGCAAATCGATAGCCCCGTAAATCTGATCAGGTCAAAAACATCTGAATACATTACTAAGTATGGAGTATTATGAAAATCAAATGATATTTATGCGCGATAGCTTGATTGTTAGAAAGTATCTTCCTTTTCAAACTCCAATCGGAAACAGGAAATTTAGCATGAGAAGAAGTGAAAAGTGTAATATTTTGTGTAATGCTGAATCTTCCAACCCAGCTATAATCATACTCACAGTCTCTCAAACGGATTTAAAAGACTGGAAACCATGCAGACAGAATCAGCCGCCAGTGTGGTTTATTGCGTTAGGACGGTACACACGTACCTGCCGTACTCATTACTGTTATTATGAGGTTTCCCGGGATCATCAAGGCGACTGTCTCCAATATCCGTCTCATAAACTACACATTTCACAAACAAAAACACACTTATCATACAGAACACAAAATAAAGTATTACTTCTTTCGCCGACAGATGGCTTCCTCCTATAGGTTAAGTAAACCTGATCTACCAATCGCGGTTTGAAGTAAAGTAGAACATACGTCCCCCTCTTATGATTCACACTGGCCGTCTGTGTACAACAGGGGCCGGTAGTACTTTGTCATTACATGAACGAATTGAGAAAAGAAAAGAAAAATGAGAGAGAAAGAATAATTATTTTTCGTGGTTATAGTATATATTCCCCTTTCACAGACACAGGAAGTAGAGGCGCACAAAAAATATAATCTGAGACACTTCAAATTATTATATAACAATGTACGTTTGTATACTCTAAATTATACTGAATTCTATTATATTGGGTTTACGCCTCGTTAACATCAGTCATCAGACGTGGTTAGGTCTGTGGACAAGGAATGCGAAGGAATTCAGACTTGACCTTTCGAAGGAAGCATACCAGAATTTGCCTGGAGTGATTTTGGGAAACTATGTAAAGGCGATATCTGGCTGGTAAGGCGGGTATTTGAACCCACGTCCTCCCGAATGCGAAGGCCGAGCGTTGTCGCTAACCCATCCAGCTGAGTTCACATTAACAGGTAAGATATTTTAAATCAAAAAGGAATATTTTGCTCGAAACGCATTATATTATTAATTTTGTTGCTGATATTTTGATATAGATTTGTTCTTTATTTTTCATTCAGCTTCGTAGTATTAATGATTTTTATTTAGTTTATATGTATGTTGGTAGCACTGTGAAGTAATGGTCGAAGGTTCCAAGTCATTTCTACTTTTTATTTACAAGAACAACAACCTTTTTTTTAGCTTGTGGCTTTATGCTTCGTCGACGCCGAGTTCATTAGAGGCGGGATGGAAGTGAGGACAAGGAACGGGAAGGAATTCGGCCATGGCCTTTTGAAGGGAGGGATTTGGGGAAACCATGGAAAACCCAAACCGAGCATGGTGGGTGAACGGTTAACGTTCTGGCCTCGCATTCGGGAGGACGCGGGTTCGAATTCCCGTCCGGCCATCCAGATTTGAGTTTTCCATGGTTTCCCCACATCGCGACAGGCGAATGCCGGGATGCCTCCTTCAAAAAGGCAATGACCGAATTCCTTCCCGTTCCTTGTCCCCAGCCCCCTCCCGCCTCTTATGGCCTTAGCCGTCGACGAGGCATAAAGCAATAAGTAAGTAAGTAAGGAAAACCCAAATCTGGATGCCCGGACGGGGATTCGAACCAGCGTCCTCCCGAATTCGAAGCCAGAGCGTTAACCGCTACCCACCACGCTCGTTTTTTTTAATACAAACGAATTCTCTTCGCAGTTGTTATGTGTTATAATAGTAAACTAGTTGATACAAATTAATGACTTTTCAAGGGCTAGACAGCTATTGAAAATATTCATCATAGAAGGTGTTATATTGTTTGTAAGAGTGTTTGATTTTACTACAAAGCTAACACTAACCACAAACCACCATAAGCGTTTAATTATTTCTGCAGTTTTATTATTATTTTATACTAAACATTGCTGAAATAGATGTATACTGTCGTTCCGTGTTATGGAAAAAAAGATGATGGTTAGGCTTCCTTAATTTATTTCATATTTTATTTATTTATTTTTCCAATATAAATGTGTCATTATAGAAAATGCATTTTTTCCTTGGTTTAAAATATATAAAACTGAAACAGTTGAAATATGCTGCCTGCAATTATGTTCAGACGAAAAATAACTTTTTTGAGTAGCATATTACTAGAGCTGTTATGGATATTATTTTTTTTCAAAAATGCGAAAATTACACCATACATTATGCTAGAAATAAACATACATTTTTCTTCTGTGTATTCATTCTGTGGTAAGTGTAATAGTTATCAAGGTTCAGCAGATATTCGCAAATGAAAGAAAAACATTCAAATTCAAGGACTATTGGGTCTCTTCATAACGTGTGTGAATCATATCTCATTGTTAGTTACTGACAAGTGAATTGTGATCAAATAATGATTTAAGTATTAAATGATAGTTGCGTCAGATCAGAAATGTATTCCTAAATGTTAACATTCAAACAATTCACATTTATAACTATGCCTTAAGAACCAATGATTGTAATATGACACTGTAATAGACGTGATTTTCCCACTGTGTTTGAAAAGTAGTAAGTAAATATAAAATACTGGTTTCTTTTCCAGCAATTAGTAAACGACACTTGTTGCTAACATTTTTTTACTTATATTTTTATGATAGTTTTAGTGGTAGGCCTTGCTATCGGTTATAGAATTAATAGTTTTTGTGCTTCAAAAATAAATAAATAAACTTTTTTTCTGAGACGTATCGACCTAAATGAAACAAGCTACAAAGCTGCTTGCACGGTGGGTCACAATTATCAAATGAAAGAATAATTCCTGCAATAATAAAGATGGAAACGCAGCCTACATGATTTTATGTTAAAATCTGAAATTTACTAAAAGATTTACATTTTTATATTGAAGTTTGAGTGTTTGAATGTAGAGATACCTTGAGAGATGAAGATCTCAACTACCTGGTATGGTGTTGAGTAAACAGCGGGCTTGCATCATATTTAACAGAGCGATTCGGCACCTGTATTGCGTCTCGCGCCAAATTATTATTTACCCTGGTTGAAACTCAAACGCAGCCGACTCAACTTGGGCTGTTTACAGCACAGCTCTGTCATTTGCTTTACCCAACTTCTGAACAACAGGCTTTTGTAACTCTGAGAAACAAGGCCGAACTGCGTTTAAACTGTCGGCAAGAACATCCTGTCATTTCTAAATTCTACCAACGGTTATTTAAGAACAAAGTCAGTGAGAAAACGAAGCTGCAAGAAGTTTTACGATTTATCTGAAATGTGAGATGAACTGATGAGGTGTATAACATATCCGATGATTAAATTTAAGATAATCTGATGACTCGTAACACTTGATAGTAATTGTTCAATCATTATTGTGAAAGGTACAAGCAAATAAAATGAAATAATATATGCTGCAGTACAGGCGTTTGTTAGTAGCTGAAAACTTGAATACTCTCAGAACAGAGCTCCAGTTTTTATGACAGATATGCACTAAACAATTAGAGATAATGTGATAATAGCAAGAAAATATATATTCTAGAATATTGTAAAACATAGTGTACTCTTTTGTAACAATGTTAAAAAAACTTATAGAATGTCGTAAGAAAGTAAATATTGTTTTTAGAGATTATTGGTTGCCACGTTAGCTGAAATTCAATTTTTTTATAATGCACTGATATCATTGCCATTTACATTTCAGGTTGAGATATTTTTTACACCAGTTTCAAAAATATTATTCGTTGTTTTGAATTATGCTGGCTTACAAGAAAGATTATAAATTATAGAATATTTGCCTATAAGTTGGAAAATTTTTCAACGTGAGTTTGGGACATTTAATTTAACCCTAGCTATTAATCTCGTGACGCGCCAATACGATTTCATGCGCCAAGTTTCACCACACTGGACCGGGATGCAGGGTCCAGTCCCACATACCAGCTACCTGGTGGCACCACACTGGACCGGGGCGCAGGTTCCAGTCCAGTATACCAGCTACCTGGTGGCACCACACTGGACTGGGGGGCAAGTTCCAGTCCCACATACCAGCTACCTGGTGGCACCACACTGGCCGGGGCGCAGGTTCCAGTCCAGTATACCAGCTACCTGGTGGCCCCACACTGGACTGGGGGGGCAAGTTCCAGTCCCGCATACCAGCTACCTGGTGGCGCCACACTGGCCGGGGCGCAGGTTCCAGTCCCGCATACCAGCTACCTGGTGGTACCACACTGGCCGGGGCGCAGGTTCCAGTCCCGCATACCAGCTACCTGGTGGCACCACACTGGACTGGGGGGCAAGTTCCAGTAAAGCATACCAGCTACCTGGTGGCACCACACTGGCCGGGGCGCAGGTTCCAGTCCCGCATACCAGCTACCTGGTGGCACCACACTGGACCGGGGCGCAGGTTCCAGTCCAGCATACCAGCTACCTGGTGGCACCACACTGGACTGGGGGGCAAGTTCCAGTCCAGCATACCAGCTACCTGGTGGCACCACACTGGACCGGGGCACAGGTTCCAGTCCCGCATACCAGCTGCCTGGTGGCACCACACTGGCCGGGGCGCAGGTTCCAGTCCCGCATACCAGCTACCTGGTGGCACCACACTGGACTGGGGGGCAAGTTCCAGTCCAGCATACCAGCTACCTGGTGGCACCACACTGGCCGGGGCGCAGGTTCCAGTCCCGCATACCAGCTACCTGGTGGCACCACACTGGCCGGGGCGCAGGTTCCAGTCCCGCATACCAGCTGCCTGGTGGCACCACACTGGCCGGGGCGCAGGTTCCAGTCCAGTATACCAGCTACCTGGTGGCCCCACACCGGACTGGGCGGGGCAAGTTCCAGTCCCGCATACCAGCTACCTGGTGGCGCCACACTGGCCGGGGCGCAGGTTCCAGTCCCGCATACCAGCTACCTGGTGGTACCACACTGGCCGGGGCGCAGGTTCCAGTCCCGCATACCAGCTACCTGGTGGCACCACACTGGACTGGGGGGCAAGTTCCAGTCCAGCATACCAGCTACCTGGTGGCACCACACTGGCCGGGGCGCAGGTTCCAGTCCAGCATACCAGCTACCTGGTGGCACCACACTGGACTGGGGGGCAAGTTCCAGTCCAGCATACCAGCTACCTGGTGGCACCACACTGGACCGGGGCGCAGGTTCCAGTCCCGCATACCAGCTGCCTGGTGGCACCACACTGGCCGGGGCGCTGGTTCCAGTCCCGCATACCAGCTACCTGGTGGCACCACACTGGACTGGGGGGCAAGTTCCAGTCCAGCATACCAGCTACCTGGTGGCACCACACTGGCCGGGGCGCAGGTTCCAGTCCCGCATACCAGCTACCTGGTGGCACCACACTGGCCGGGGCGCAGGTTCCAGTCCCGCATACCAGCTGCCTGGTGGCACCACACTGGCCGGGGCGCAGGTTCCAGTCCAGCATACCAGCTACCTGGTGGCACCACACTGGACTGGGGGGCAAGTTCCAGTCCAGCATACCAGCTACCTGGTGGCACCACACTGGACCGGGGCGCAGGTTCCAGTCCCGCATACCAGATACCTGGTTGCGGATTTAGGCGGTTTTCAGCAGTAACCTATTAGAATGCTGGGACGGTCCCCATTCCGCCCCATAAATTAAAATTTTTTGAATCATTAAATACACTTATCAGACAGAACATAAGCTACACTTTTGGCAGACCAAGGGCAATACTTGGTTTTTCTTTTTAGAATAGGATCATCGATTCGTTATTGGAATAGGCGAAGTGATCAGAGTTTCTCATCCTTAAGAGTACACGACTTTTCCACGGGCCTATAGAGGCCACATCATTGTTGACTGAAATTTAAAAGCTAACCTTGGTATTCAACCAGAAGTTTGGATGGACCCTGCCGAAGGAGGAAACATAGTCTGGTATTGGAGATAGGGTGGCCATTTCCTTTCCTCCTTATCTAATCTATCCCGGTAATCCTACAGGGTAAAAATAACCTACAATTTAAGAAGGATCCCAAGCCACGGAAGCTTTTTGGCGTGCTTTATGTTATACAGCAAGCTGTGCCTGAGCTGAAAGATGGGTTAACGGCGTACGAAAATCCTTGTCGAGAAGAGGATTTGAATCGGGGACCTTTCGGTCTCTAGTCCGACGCCTTAACCACTGAGTCACCAGACAGCTCACTGAAATCGGCTGCGGGTGGAGAGAATTAAGTATTGTGACAAACATTGTTCTTTGAGAATACCACTCTTGATGCTTCCGACTACCGAAGTTCAAAGATTCAGATATTAACTTAAAAAACCCCGCATGTAGTTAATGAAATATAGCATTTTTCTTAGAATTTATCAGATTTCTAGCAGCGTTATAATATTTTTATTCTGATTCATTCTGCAGGTAAATGGCAGAGCAATTTAGCAGATGCTATGCAGTCTACTGTTCGCCACATTCACATACGGTCTGATCCTGTTTCACGAAGCTCCATTTCGTCAAATAGCACTTGGATCTTCAGGGTATTATACTTACATACTAAAAAAACTTGTAAATTTTCCAAGTTTTTTCATGACCAGGGGCAGCTTTTCTTCATGTTTTACCCATTATGAGGTGCTTGAGATTGAATAGTCCTTCTCTGGAATTTTTTTTTAATATCAGTTTCAAGGGGTTTTGAGGAAAACAGAAAATTGTCAATGAAGAGAATGTAGTTTCAGCAAAGAGATTGGTTTTAAACACCCTGTCATTAGTCTGTAAGATTCGTTAAGAGTTGCATCAAGTTTCTTTGCATGTGCAGATTTATACCGTAGTAGGCTCTCATATTCCCCCGCTGAATAACAGATCGCTGGAGCTGTTGCATGCACTGTCTGATGACGAGCACCCTAACCCTGTGCTGTTTCGGTCAACTATTTTTCTGTTTTTTAAATGGTTGTTGTCTCGGTTAATAAGAATATTCTTAATTTTTGATAAACTCACACGGTATGGATAGCTACGAAGCTTTTCTGTCTACTGTTTGCTGATCTGCTCTGCATCACTGCATCTATTAACTCACTCTGAATAACTAGTTGCTCAAGTTGCGTTCAATTCCTTTGAATACTGTAGCTAGCCGCTTAGCAGATATCTTCCTGTTTGTAGAATTACTATTTTCTTCACTATACTGCTATTTTTTCCTTAATTTTAAGTAATCACATAGTTCCATTACAGGCACTTTCTCTATAATAAATAGCTGCTTACTTATAGTCCAGGTGTAGAAGAGGAAGTAGTGGATGACGACAAGTTAACTAATACGATCTTTCCTAAGCGATGATACGGATTGAACCCGTCTTCAAGCTTTGTGCAAATGTATATTCCTAGGAGTAATTTTTGAAACAGAGAATTTGGACCAACCCAGCAATCACATAATTGACTACGGAACTGCAATCAGGTTAGGAGGCACGACCAAACTACAAGGTCCTTGGTTCTATGAAGTCTATGCCCGTTATAGAGTGGTCGTCTTACTTGGTGATGGTTCCTGAGTAGACTGATTCACTTCTCTCATCATCACATCCCAGCAGAGTTTTCTTCCTCTTCGCAACCCTAAATCACTCCAGACACAGTGGTGAAATGTAATTAATGAACCACTAATTAATTCACAGTTTACATCCGGATATACAATTTTTTCCCTAATTAGGAATTACATCCGGCGCCAGAAGGAAGCTCTCATCCGTAATGTTTACTTCTTCATCAGCTTTTACTCCAAACACAGATTTTATTTCTTCCTCCACGTTGAAATCAGCGCTTATAGGTTACGTCATTGAATCAACTTGTTAACTCATTACTATTAGTTCCGTCACAGTACCGTGGCCCTTAAACTGTAGACATAATAATTCTACAACCTCAATCCTTTAGTCTGATTTCTTCTAGATTTTAAACATTTTGTCCAACTAACTTTATTAAAACTGTCTCTTTTTATCTTAACTTGTCATTCTAGTACTATCAGGAAAGCTTGAAAAGATTCTCTTTTAAACACTTTTAGCGTTAAGCATTTAATTGTTTTTCCTGCTCCTTTCACTTTTCCTTCTATACTTCACAGCTAATCATTTTTTAGTAACCGGTCCTGGCTGTGCAGAGGCATCGCAAGGGGTCACCGGTTTGAGTTTGACCTCGGCATGGATATGTTTTATTAAGTGTTGTATTCGTCTGGAATAGCCCTCACTATAGTGTCCCCCAATTACATAAGAAAAGCATGAAGTAAAGACTCAATGTCATATTGTGTGTGTGTGTGTGTGTGTGTGTGTGTGTGTCTGTGTGTGCGCGTGTGTGCGAGCGTGGAAAAAAACGTATAGTTCCATCATATCCTGCCACGATTATTCGAAACTTACCATACAAAAATTAAAATTAGGTTAATTGTTATTAAATACAACTATTTTACTGTCTTACAGTGTACTGAGAGTAACATTACGAAAACAAAATTTCCATGAAATATCATCATTGTCATGTGATGGATAAAAAAAAAATACTTCGAAGAACATGTAATAAATAAGTATCGTATTATTATTATTTTTTTAAAAGCAATAACGATAAATAAACTTTTAAGAGGAAACAAGTAGAGAAAAGTTTTCAACAGTGAAAATAATTTTAAATGTATGCTCTTCTATAGCCCGCTTTCAACTTTGAAATTTATTTGCACAGATACTGCGTTGCAAAACATTTGGCCAAAAATTATCTGGATCATTTCAGTTATCATTATTCAGTATTGGTATCGCATCTGAATACAGTTTTCCTCGCCTAGACTACAGTCAGGAACGGTTGCATACCGAGAGCACCTCGAGCTTGTTGTTTACATAATCCGGAATAATTGATTTCAGACAAAGCCTTCTCAGCTTTCATGGAAGGGGAGAACGCTTAGTTGTTTACAAAATTTTGTTCGCAAACGACTTTTCAAGTACGGCATTAAATATATCGGATTTTTCCCCGGCATTAGAGAATGTCAATGCCTTTTTCCGGCACCGCAGATCGTTTCTACACTGCAGCATAATTTATTTAGTTTTTTTAAAAGATTTCTCGTGAGCTCGTAGCCTTGAACATCCTCGCTGTCGTTTTCACCTAAATGATTAGAGTGTCACGAATCCAAGTAACTTGGTTTTATTTGCAACGTCGTTGCAGGCACTTTTTTCACGCAGTAGCTTAATTAGTTGAAGTATTAATAAATAACGATTTCTAATTTATTGTCGTACGCGTTCCTCTCACTAGGGTATCCCAAGCGATGCATTTGTGTTGGAACTTGTACCATAGCTTCATATCTTTTGCTAAAAGAATTTAACGTAATTTCATTAACAACAATGCGTACAGTAAGTAAGCAATTTGCACAAATTACGAAAATTTCTTTCACAAAAGATGTAAAATTGTTGTAAGAAACTGGTCTTTTATTATGATTCCTAGATTTGCCTCGGGTGGATATTACTCACCACAGAATCCATGGACTATTATCTTGCAGTTTCTGCTACTTAATTGGTCTGTATGATTCAAACAACATACAATAAACTAAGGAGAACTTCATTTCACTTTTCTATATATTTCACTCAACATTTGCTTCACAAATTACACATTCAACAAATCATTAAAAACTCAATATTCTCTCTTATTATCTCGATTACTATTCGAGCGACGAACACCAATTCATGCCTCCGCCCGCCATCATTTTTATCTCTGAACTGACCAAAGAATACTCTCAATCCGCTCACAGAATACTTCAAAGATAATTACATAAAAACTGTTTCGATATCCTAAATACAATCATTTGAAATGCTTCTCATTAAACTTAAATCAACAGCACAATGTTAAATAAGAAAACAAACAACAAATGGAAAGAAAGGAATACTAAAACAATAAATTTTAGGTTTGAGGGAACTATGTTTCCTCACAATAAATTTCAACACAGATTCGTACGGAGGGGTACCGATCGGTTATGGTTTTCAGCCAGCCCAGATTTCGGTTTTCCATGGTTTCCCCAAATCACTCCAGGTGAATGCCGGGATGGATCCTTCAAAAGGCCATGGGCAAATTTCTTTCGTTCCCTGTACCCAGTCCTCTCTCACCTCTAATGGTCTTGACGTCAATGAGGATTAAAGCCATAAGAAAAAAAAATACACAGACTCGTCGCTGATGTTATCTCGACTAGAGGTGACATTTTTTTTTGTTTCTATCGCGTGCATGAGCACCTATAACATCCTCTAGACTTGATCTGTATGTAATCTTTAGATTTAAAATTGAGTAACTAGTACTAACTAAATACCCACTAACTCCCATCTGAAATGCTTGGAATGATGTGAATTTCCATAAAAACGTTTTTAGGAGATCTTTGAAGTGGTATTAATGAACAGAAGTATGTGCATGTTATTTCACTTTGGAAGCTTTCTTTCAGTGGTCAGCTGTTAGGGAGAAGCCGTCAGTACGCGTAATTACAGTTAGGGAGGGAGAAAGGTGCAGTTAACGCGTTAAGCTCAATCTCGTCTGGACAGTGCCGCATCCTGGCCCCTTCTCTCACCCGTCTCGGTCCCATCACCTGCACGTGTACGCCCCAATCACTCGGATTCAACTTATGAATATGAGTTGAAATCCATAATTAATCGATACACTATAAACTGTTTACAGTATAATCTTTCTCTGAAGCATTAATGAGGTATATGAAAAGTCGTAGAAATTAGTTCAGCAGAAAATGAGATAGTTCACTGAACGTTCCATTACAGTGACTTCCTAAATGGCTGAATGCTCCATTATATTTTAGCAACAATCAACCTTGCCACCAAGCGTGAGTGGCTAACGCTCTGGCCTCGCATTCGAGACTACGCCGGTTCGAATCACCGTCCGGGCATCCAGATTTGGGTTTTCCATAGATTCCCCAAATCACTCCAGGTGAACGCCTGGATGCTTCCATCAAAACACCATAGCCGAATTCCATCCCGTTCCTTGTCCCCAGTCCCATCCCGTCTCTAATGACCTCGACGTTGACGAGGCGTAAAGCCATAAATAAATAAAAAAGGTTGCCAAATCGGTCGAAAGGCTGCATCTGAACTGTTATATATGGTACAACAGTTGGAAACGAGGTGGAAAGAAGTACTTTAAAAGTTACTTTTCTGAATGGCTGTTACTGTTCTGAATGGTTGTGCACATATTTTATTTTGTGTGATTTGCAGCAAAACCGAGAGGGAAAGCAATAAAGTTGAAGATCCCATTTATCGGAGTAATTATGTGAAATGCAAAAGTTATTAACTGGTTCTCAACGTTTAGCTATTTTTCGGCAACTGTTGCGTGTCTGTATCTACTGATATCCATGGAAAATCGATTTTTAACACGTATTTTGTGTATTTTTACTTGTGATTTGATGTCAAGTTATTTCGTACCATCACCCCAAATAACTAGTCGAAGTACTAAACAACTCACTATAATCTTATATCTAGTTGCATTTTTTTAAATTTTGACACGTGGAGTAGGTTTCGCATCTGGTATTTAATTGTATTTATTACTAGAAGTTGCCAGTACTTTCATTCGCATGGACTGTTGTTGTGAACGCTATTCTCTCAAGCCAGCATGGTCAACAGCTACATGATCCCTGCGGCTCACTGAACGCAAAATCTTTATGCATGAACGGTCTCCACGACAAACTGTATTCTTCCGAATAATATTATGCCGCTCCTATGCTGCAAGAAGTAACTCGCTTTTAAATGGATGCTAATGTCAGCACTCTTTTATTTTAATTCCTCAGCTTTACGGCAACACATCAAAATGAAACATCGAAACTTCATCAAAATTCAAACAGTAGTTTTGCATGAATCGCGTTCAGCGAAAAATAATCAAAATTTCTAACATTTTGATCTCAAATCAAAATGAAACATATCCTACCTCGTCTGCTGGAGCGCAGGCTATACATTAATTGGAATCCTACCAAAATCTGAACAGTAGTTTTATCATGAACAGCTTTGAACGAAAAATTGACACTAATAAGACAAATTACTCAGATTTCCAACTGTAAACGGAAAGATGTAAGAAAAAAAATGGCAGGTGCCTTGTGTTTTCGTTTCCCACAGCTGGAATTATAGGCGTAAAAAAATAATATTCAATACTAATAAATAAACTCGGGAAGTTGGTATGAAGCTTTTAACGCCTTCTTTTGTTAAAAAAAAAAAAAAAGAAATTCGGCCTTATAGACAACTCATTGCTTATCTAATTGCTTTTCTTAATTTGTATAATGTTTTTTTCAATAATGCTAATAATCACAAAGGAAGGACAGACACAACAATCTATTAAAACCACTCATGTCCAAGACCAGAGTGGAACCGGCGAAGCAAACTCACCAACACCGCGCTACCGGGTTGGGCCACGCCGTGACACACCTCTGTCTTGTTTCAAACGGAACTGCCGACAGATAGCGGAAGAGAATCCGTCTTCATATCACCTGGACTAAGCTGGTGATAACAGCAAGTAGTCTGGGAGAGCTGCTGTAAAACAAACTGAACATTTCATTTCTTGAAACAGGTACTAGGACGGTTAATTTACAGAAGAGCGGTCTGATAACTCAGTGGTTAAGGCGCTTGCCTCTTTTTTATATAGAAAGAAAGTTTGATGTCCAATCCCGGGTTCAAATCCGGTGGGGCCACGAGTTTTTGACTATACGAGCTATGCCAGGACGTTCTGTAGTTCCGATTCCATGTTAAATTGTAGGTCCCAGAGGAAAAGAACTGGTCCTCCTACCTTTGACACAATGGCTTAGTAGGCCTTATTCGGGAGGGTCCAACCAGTCTTCGGGTTGTGGACTAAGTTAGTTTTTAATTTATTAGATTAGGGTTTCGTGATGTTATTTTACACGCCGAGATTCGAATGCCAAGAGTTTACACCGAAACGAGCTCTTGCCGAGTATCAGAAACAAAACAAATAAGTATTGTTTAATCGCCTTTGATCTAAGATTTCGCAGGCTTTGTTTTCAAGACTGAATATAAGATGATAGTTTCCGCACTCTAAATCCAGTGTTGGATATTTGCAGTAGACCATCACCTCAAGTATAAGTATTTATATTTCTCACATTTACAAAGGATTGAAAAGTTTAATGAATATCATGAAGACGCTGCAATTTATTCTTGGATAGTGCATTATTAAAGTATCTTACAATTAAGGCTGTGGATGGATGAGTGAAATGGAAAATGAAAGCGAGAATTCCTTCATAGTAAAAACAAAACTTTCTTAAAACCGTGGAGAAATGTATAACAAAGCGTAATACGATAACTTTTAGTCCGGATTTTTGCACTGCTAAACATAATGCATTTGGAGTCTTCTAACAACAGTATTATGTCTCCCCTTGTATAATTGCTTTCGTTCCTGTCACTAACGTATTTTTTATGTCGATAATTACTGGAAATCGTCAGTCACAGCAGTGCATTGAAACAGAATCAATTAACAGCGGAAACAATTAACGAAAGCTCCACCAGAAACTTCTGGGGTGTACGAGTAAATAGCAATTTAAATTGGCAGAAATAAAATAAACAACTTCCCCAAAAAAATAAACCCTCTCTTCGAAACGTTTCCATTGAAAATTGGTGTCATAGAAAACTGAAAACGAATCTAAAAAGCTATTATATTTTTTGAGTTTTCAATGGTTCAAACTGAAAAACTTTGTCGAAAAAGAGCAAGAATAACTTGCTTAATTTTTACTCGTAACCAGAGTCTAGAGAACAGTTCATTTGAAACCCCCAGAAGAACAGAAATTAGTATAGTATCCAAAAAAAAACACACACACACACACACATTCACACACAAATTAATGCGAGTTGCATAAAAAGTAATTACATAGTGAGAAGTTGTAACGTTTAAAGATATCCCTTCAAATATTGAAAGTGAATATTAAATCTGAGATTTTATTCCATATCTCATTTTACTTAACAATTAAAAATTAAAGTGAATTTTGGGTTGAAGTAAACTTCTTCGTTAGTAATTTAAATTATTTACAAAGTAGTTAAGAAATTATCGTGCAGCGACACGGTATGAAAAGTACAGTAGTATTCTGTTCCTGTAGAGGCTCATAACCAAACCTTTCAAGTAGCTTCCAAATTTCTACATCAAGAATTTGTTACGCTGTTAGTATCTTGCTATTTCTAATACCCAAATATGAATTCCCATGATGGGAATAAATACAGTGAGTGTCGCTTTCTATTAGCACATCATGTATGTTCTCCTGCCTGTGAAATGTACTGTACAGTTTTTTGAACCGAAACGCGGGACTATCTTGGATTCGAACTACAAATGTACAAAATAATTTAACTAGTAATGAGGGGCTGTAACTTGAACTTTTGCCTAGTACTCTCTCCATAGCAGAATCTTATAGCCGGCGAGTATTTGTCAAAGAAACCAGCAAGATTTGTCTTGTGTGGTCTACAAATCTCAGTGTAAGATCTTTTTTTTTTTAACTGCTTAACGTCTCTTAACAGACGGGAAAGGATGAGGGGGGGGGGGCAAGGAGTGGGAAGGAATTCGGCCATGGCCTTTTGAAGAAAGCATGCCGGTATTCGCCTGGAGTGATTTGGGAAACCATAGAAAATCCAAATCTGGATGCCCGGACGGGTTTTCGAACCGCCGTCCTCCCGAATGCGAGGCCAGAACGCTAACCGTTACACCACCACCCTAGGTCAGTGTAAGAGTAATATCTCCAAACTGAAAACCGATTATTTCACTTCAGACGGTTATAATCATGCCAACAATATTCATGATGAATTGCTTTCTTAATTTTTTATTTTACATTAGGGTAACTTATGCTGAGAAGTAGTCTCTCATTTGCGAAAAGAGAATTCTATGGCAGGCGGTGATTGGTTATGGCTTTTTGCCTCGTCGTCATCGAGGTCATTAGAGGCGGGAAAGGACTTGGGAGAGGAACTGAAATGAATTTAGACATTACTTTTTTTAAGGAACCATCATGGCATTTTCCTGGAGTGATTTGGAGAAACCATGGACAACCCAAATCTGGATAGATTCGAACCCGCGTCTTCCATGATGCGAGGCCAAAGCGTTACCGCTCACACACCATTCTTACAATACCATACATAAATGAAGGGAAGAAAGACACAGAAGACGATTGGAGCGTAATAAAGAAATGTATAAACAAATTTTCTGATATGCGAATATGTGTTTCTATAGCATTTTTGCATGGGAAATTGAAATCTAAAATCATAAATTACCCATGAAGCACAGTGTTTTAGCTATGTTAAAAATGTATATTTTAACTTCCAGATAATTTTTTTTTTTCTATACAAAGGTAAATTTACATAAATCACTTTGCACCATCAACTTCTGCATTTCACTTGTTTTAAAATGCAACAGTTGGGACCTATTTCTGTACTTCTGATACATTTTTTAATGTACAAACAAGTCATTGACAGAGATTAATAATTGAGTTTGCGTTAGACTGATAAGACAGGACTGGAGACTCTTTACAGATACATCCAATAATAGTTTAAAGGCAGTTCTACTCCACAATGAGAATGTAATTTCCTCCGTCCCAGTTGCCTATGCTAGTATGACTAAAGAGTTATACGTCATTTTGGAATATATGCTCATATCTATTAAATACAACGAACATAAATCGAAAATAAAAAGGAATGGCCTCGTCGAAAGAGGAAACAAGGAGAAAAAAATTGTCAGCGTAAGAAACTGGTAGCTTGTGAAGATATGCTTGTTTCTCCATATCACGTCAAAATAGACCTAATGAAGCAATTTATTAAGGCCATGGATAAAACTTGAAGAGCATTTATATACATCTTAAACAAACTTCCTCGTTTTACACGCGCAAAGGTAAAGGCCCGCACATTAGAGAAATTCAGAGCGACCCAAATTTTGAAGAAACCCTGACGGCAGAAGAAAAACGAGCAGCGATGGATATGCAGGGGTTGGACAAAATAATATGAACACCTGACATTTACATACTATTGATTTATTAATATAGTGTTGGGTCACCTTTTGCTTGTAGAACAGCTGCAATTCTTCGCGGAATAGATTTGTAGAGTGTCTGAATAGTTTCCAACGGAATGTTGTCGCATTCTTATACCAAAACATTCGCCAATTGCGTCAATGATGTAGGAGGTGGAAATCTGCTCCATATTCTCTGCTCCTAAACTCCCCACAACTGTTAAATTATATGGAGGTCTGGTGATTGTACTGGTCAAGGAAGGTGTTTGATTATATTCTGATGCCCCTCGAACCAGGACAGAACCTTTTTGGCTTTGTGTATGGCCGCATTATCATCTTGGAAGATGGCAGTGTTTGGCAGCAGTATTCTAGTCATAGTAAGAACTTCATCAACCAGGATGTCGAGATATTCAATCGCAATCATCCGGCCAGTGATGTGAATGAGAAGGCCATCTGAACACCACGAAACAGCCACCCAAATCATAACGGAACCTCCCCCAAGCTTGATTGTAGGACGCACGCAGTCCGGATCGTAGGCTTCTTTTGGTGTTCTACATACATAAACCCGGCCGTTAGTAGGAAACAATGTGAACGATGATTCATCGGACCATACCTCATTCTTCCAATCATCAAGTGTCCAGTTTTTATGATCGTGGCACCACTTGTTTCGCAGCTTAGCTTTGGTAGCCGTTACCAGGGGTTTTGCAATTGCATCCCTTCCATGAATGTTAGCTTTGTGGAGCTACCGCCATAGTGTTTTTGTCGAAACAGTATTACTCAGGTGTGTGTTGAGTTCTGCTGTCACTTTTGCTGCGATAGTTTTGTGTTGTCTGCCACAATCCTTTTTAATGTTTGTCGGTCTCTGTCGGTTAACTTTGGTTTCGTCCACTATTCCTCTTCGCCGACGATGTTTTACCATGTTTTGTGTATGCTATCATTACCGTGAATACTGTCGCTCATGAGACGTTAAACAGTTTAGCTGTTTTTGTCTCAGACATTCCCGCTAACCGAGCTCCAACAATTTGCCCTCTTTCGAAGTCTGAGAGATCACACATTTTACCGATCGCTTGTTATAGCCATCACAGAGCAAAGCATATAATACACTGACACATAACCAACAAGATCTGACTTTGTGACTTTGTTCAGTTTATTGTATGCATTTCTACAAATTAAGACTTTTTGAAACCTGTTTTTTTTTTTTAAATTTACTCCAAGCTATTTGAGTCATCTAAAACAATGGGGTTTTTTCCTTAAAATATTATAAAAACTTAAAAGAATCTTTTTTAAAGAAAAACAGTATCATCATTGATTTACTACATGTTAAAAATGCACAATTGTTACTTAAGCAGATTGAACTACCACAAAACAATCATTTTAAAGGAAGTATAAAATAATTATAACATTTAAGATTTTAATAAGGTTTTTTGACGTTTTAAGAAAAAAATAACATTGTTTTAGATGACTCAAACATCTTTAAGTAAAATTAAAAAAAAAACGGGGTTCAAAAATTCTTAATTTCTAGAAATGCCATGGAATATACTGAACAAAGTCAAACGTTTCGAAAAAAATATTTTAAAAATTCAGTATCTCTAAAATGCTGAGATTTTTACTTAAATTTTTTTTAATATGGTAGGAAA
The DNA here is from genome assembly GCA_031002005.1 of Vandiemenella viatica. Lineage (NCBI taxonomy): Eukaryota > Metazoa > Arthropoda > Insecta > Orthoptera > Morabidae > Vandiemenella > Vandiemenella viatica. Next base: position 156,650,305 of record CM061921.1, read on the forward strand.
TGATGCGACCTATCTGAGGTTGCTGGACTATCTTTTCATTCCTGGAAACCGTGAATAAACCTACAGGCGCGCACGTAGCGGCCTGTGTACAGATATGCACATATATACACGAATACATTGTATATACCTGACTGTAAGATATATATACCTTATTACCACGCGTTCTCAGTCCTCGTGGAAGGTTATACATTGCACCTGTAATATCGTGGCTTTTTTACTATCTTGATATTAATTTTTAATTTTTTGTAATATATCTGACATTAATCATTCGAATTAGATCTTATAAGTTTGCAGCCATTGACAGTACCCATGCTTGAAGTGGCAAAGCGCTCTACCTTAGAATGGAAGGTTACAGGATCGAAACCACAATTGGAGAAACCTTTTTTTAAGTTAAAACATCTTTAGGCACGTTGGGAGATTTTTTGATGGGTAAAATCTTATGAGTTCGCATCACCAACATGCTAATGTTAGCAGTATATCTGTAGCTATAAGTATGACGTCTTCAGCGTATGATATACAGCAGATAGTTTTATGTTTTCACTTCTGTCGGCAATTCCCAATGACTGACAATTTTTTAAAATTTATACTGACAACGCGGAACGGTCTTCGAGAGATGAAAGATAAACATTATTGTTTGAAAATCGTACATTAAAATAATTTATGTTCGATCTTATTGGTCTAAATTCGATCTTATCCTTCTTCGATCTTATTTTTCTAAGTACCGATTGTCACCAAAGTTTTTCTTCAGCTAACATCGCTTCTCTGAAAAGCTCTAGGTTCCACGCTTCATTAAGTAGTTTGAAGCAGGTTCCACCCACACACTTGAAATATGTTTACCGACCGACTGCGAAGCAGCTCTTGCTTCGCCATTTATGGACTTGTCAAAAATTCCGTTCTTAAACCACCTTTTCAGTTTAGCATTTCGTTCGTGATCCACCTCTTACTGTACATTTTAAATGTTCTCCTTTTCCCCACGATACTAAAATTAAAAAATAAAAAAAAAATACCAAACTATAACATTACGTAGATTGAATTAATTCCAGCATATTTAGTTATGAAAAATTTTCCCGAAATCTTACTAGTTTTGCCTTTATCAATTACTTGTTAGGAAGGTTGTAAATTTAATTTGTTTTCCTTTGTTTCCTAAATACTTATTTTCCCTTAAACTTATATATAAAAAACAATTTTTTTTATTTTTTTTATTTTTTTTTGGTGGGGGTGAGGGATTTTGTTTATACCTTATACTGAATTAATAAGTGTTAGTGTTAATAGGCACGGCATCATTTCCTTTTTATTATTATTTTCATACATTGCCTCTATTAGTCTGTTGGGAATTAGCCACCGAAAAATAAAGTCGTCTCTCTTTAGACCATTATGTTTAGCTGAACGCCGTTAAAACACGTGATTGGAACAATTATTTCGCTGTTTTTTGTTTCTGTTGTAAATTTGTTGTTGAGATTGATCAGTAGCCTATAATAAAATGCTTAACTACTTTTTTATGTTTAGGTAGCGTCACCACGCGTAGATTCGCCTCTTTCCATGAAACTTTTCTATTTCTACTGTAACCACGAATCTACTATTTAGATCAGTGAAGGCTACATACTAAATTTCAGTTAGCAGAAATTTCGGTTACTTCTTCGCCCAGAACAAAGTAGTATCAATAAACATTTGATTTGAGGCTGACGTTAATCTCTTCATGGGACTCCAGTAGTGTAATTTAGTGATGACAAAATTGAATCCAAAAATCTGCTGCAGTGAAAATTTCATCGTTACCAACAGAAGAATAATTACCCAACAAATCTAGAACTATACTGATTTAGTAGACGCTCAGTAAACAACTTTTAAATTTGCTAGAAAGTTCCCTAAATATAGCTCCACCACTGAATTGCTGAATGTATGGTATCATTAACTTTACAGTCAATGGAATAACCAACTAGAATTTACAGCACCATATACAACGCGATACTTAATTACGTTTTCACCTTACATCCTTGCAGCATAATATTCAATGTTGATATCTAAATATTTATAATAACCTTCCCAAACGTTTGAACATTACATTATATGAGGCTCAAACATCATTGATTTGTATCCAGTGCTACATCCACCTTTCAGTCGTTTTCATTTGGTGACGAATCTCTCTGAGTGGCTTGAATTACGTCCTCGTATTGTAATCATGGCGCTATTCTTTGTACTGTACATTCCTGCGGAATTACTAAGATACCCACCTTCCTGTATCATCATACTTTTTACTTTAGTATCTAATACCAATTAATGTCCTAGAAGCTATTTTTTTCTTAGAATTCAAATAAAATTCTGCATATCGTAATTTCCAGAATATTTCAAATGACCAAGTACCGTTCCTGGTGAGTGATCAGTAACATTCGGTTCTGGAATTCGGGAGGACGTGAGTTCAAATTCCCGTCCGATCAACCAGATTTCAGTTTGTCGTTTGCCGAGATCACCCTGGATGAATGCCGGGATGGCTTATTGTCCCCAGTCCTTTGCCGCGTCTAATGACCTCCACGTCAAGGAAATTTAAATCACTAATGAAAAAAAAAAAAAATCAGCAATCATAATGTACTGCAGATGACATATGCCACAAATTATAGAAATTTCACAAAAAAAAAAATACAACTCTAAGCATTCCCATCTTTGATTAACCATTAATTTTTAAAAAAAAAACGGAACAAACTGCATTAATCCCAAAAGATATTGTTTCTATTCTAAGGGCTTAAACAATCATATAATTTAACTAGTAACGTGATGCTAAAAACATTGGACGGTAAGGAAAAGTTTGACAATGTAATTTAACTAATATTGTTTGTAACTTTACATTTCATTTAGGTAGACTTGAGAAACGACTACTAGGTACTTAGTAACTGCTAAACATTTTATTCACGTACACGAATGAAACAACTACTCAGTACTTAACTGCTACAACACGTGTTTCAGAGGAGGTTTAGAGAAGTAAAAAGCAGTGGCTAATCGGCGGCGGTATCATTGTGTTCCTGTGCCTCCTCCGCCGTGCTCATGGTCCCCATGGCTTTTTTTCCGTTCGGCTATCTTGTTCAGTCGGTAGAGCTAACCCTTCTGCGTATTTTGAAGGGGGATTGCTTCATTTTTACCTGTGTTCCGTTAGTTCTGCTTCCACTTTCCTACCATGTACTTTTACATTTTTTCTCTCCCTCGCTCTCCCTCTTTATGGCATTACGCCTTGTAAATTTCGAGATCACTAGACGCGGGAAAGAACTGGGGACAAGGAACGAGAAGGAATTACACCCAAATTGCACCCATCTTCCACCCCGACGTCCTTCACGAGACTGCGGTACAGAGTCATGGCACTCCGTATTTTACGTGCCACTGTTTTTTTTTTTTTTTTTTTTATTTATTTGGCCTTTGGTCCTGACGACCATATGGCCAGCATTAAATGTTTACAGTTGTTTTACATACTTATGACATATGCTTATATGTTATTTTCTGTACATTTCATTACATTACAGGTCTCATTGTATTGCATTTAACTTTTAAAATTGTTACATGTCGACTAGTTTTTTCATACTCAACAAACTTTGTTCCTCATTTCTGTTCTTGGTAACAGGTATTACATGGCAGAGTGATATTCTCAGTTAATTTAACGTACAATCTTGAACAGGAGGGAAATTTGTAAAGTGAACATAATTAAATGTGCTGTCCTCCTCTACTACAGTTTTTTGTTTTTAATAAACTAATTGAAATATAATAAATTTTTGTTTTCTTTAGCGAAGAAAATGTTGTAAAAGAGTGTACTGTATTAGTTTATAACTATTTTTACATAACAGAGGGATTCTTAATTAAATTGACATATAAATTTGACAATAGAATTGCTTTTTAAAATGAACACAATTAAAATTGTTTTCCTCCTATCTCACAGCTTGTCTTTAAAACAGTTATTTCTTTGTACATTTTATAGGAGAGTATCTTAGTGTGTAACTAATACATTAGTAATTTTCCCTATAGATCCTTCTCATTTTGCACTAACTGTCCTTAGTTGATGTTTTATGATATATTTTAACAATCAAAAGCTAATATTGACTTCTCTTAAGTAACATGCTATTGCCCGATAAACATCCTGTCGCTCAGTCCTCAGCAGACCAGATACAGAAGTAGGCAGAGATATATTAAGTTTAACAAGATTTTTGTACAGTTTGTTTTGGTGTACCCAGTAACGGCCGCATGCAAGAATGATGTAGTTAATGTCGGCGACCTCTTCTTGTTCTTCTGGACAGAAAGGGGAATGTAAAATTCCAATTTTGTATAGATGGCTAGGGTAGCACCCATGTCCCAATCTCATACGTATGATTGACGTTTTGTGTCTTTTTCCCAATTTGGAGGATACGAATAGGCTTTGGATGGGATGTGGGGTTGTATTTGAGAGTAATATCTTCCTCTGTCGGATTGTGTGATAGCTCATGATTCTGACCAGGCGCGAAGGGACTCTTTCTTGATAATTGATGTGAAGTCTGTATGAGGAACCTAGATGTGCTGTGTCTCCCCGGCTACTGTACTTTCCTTAGCTAACTGGTCGACCGTTTCGTTGTGTTGAATGCACGCATGTCCCTTTATCCATAGTAGGTGGATCTCTTTATTCTCTGTGGAGGCTAAATACATCAAGTTTAGTATCTCTATTAAAACCTTGTTCAGACCGATCTGCCGTTTAGGGTTTTCAAGTTTTTGGACCACAATTTTTGGAATCCGATAGGATCAGGATTTTATCATGACGTTCAGAACCGTGTTTTATGGCCTCTCTAATTGCTATTGCCTCATCGGTATATATAGTTGGAAGGCGAACCTTCTTTGACTCATGTGAGGATGGACAGTAATAGGCATAGCCGACTCCATCTGAGGTTTTAGAGCCATCCGTGTAGATTTGTATAAAATCCGGCCAGTTTAGCCTTAGAAAACTATCCGTTATGGAACTTGCAGAGTCACTTCCTATAATCCAATCTGGTAAGTAATATATATTTGGTTTGAATCTGAGAAGATTATAATGAAATGAAAAGATGGGTAATAGGTCATTTTGGATAATTAACGGTATCAGATGTTTAATTATTTTAAGACTTTGCACTAACATGGGCTTTCTGAGACTGGTGAGAATACCTCTTCTGTCCAATGTTTTTGTGTATTCGATGACCCTCTGAATCATAGGATAATTTGTTATAGACGCGGCTCATTAAACATAGTTTGGATAGGAGCTGGCGGCGTATGTCTAGAGGAATTTCCCTCGCCTCTACTAGCAAGGCATTTGTTGGGGTGGATTTCATAGCTCCCAAACATATTCTGATAGCTCTATGTTGTACTGTGTCCAGTTTGCTTAAGGTATACTTAAGAGCATTTCCAAAAAAGGAGCTTCCATAACCTAAGATAGGTTCAAATGATTGCTCTATATAAGTTGAGGAAGATGGCTGGATCGGCTCCCCACCAGATGCGCGTAACTGATCTGAGAACATTAAAGTGGCGTTCCGTTTTGGCTATAATGTGGTCTATATGACCCTTCCAAGTGAGTTTACTGTCCATATTGTAAACCTAGATGTCTGACCGATGCTCGAACCGGGAGGATATATGGGCCCAAGTGTATCACTGTCTCTCGGAATATGCTTTGTTTTCTGGAGAAAATCACAACTGATGATTTCGATGGTGATACGGTTAATCCTAGTTGTAGTAACCACTCGTGCAGCTTCTTTGTGCTTCATTCAATCTCCAGAAATTAATCCCCTGAGAGGAAGACAAGGTATATATGCACACATCATCTGCGAATTGCAGCACCTTTATTATTGGGTTAAATAAGTTTTCTAAATCAGCTGTAAAGATGGTAATACCTCTGAGACGACGCGTGGTCCATATAGAGATTTGTCTTGCTGACGAACATAGACAGTCCTGCAATGGAGTAGATTGTAAATTCCACATATATATCTTTCCGGGATATGTAGTTTCCTGAGCTTCTTGATTAAAATTTGGATAGGGATGTTGTCGTATGCTCCGTTATATCCAGGAATAGGGCTATCAAGTATCATTTATTGATGTAGGACTGTTCTATGTCTATGGTGAGGATATTGAGGTGTCATTTGTGCTCCTTCCCTTTCGAAATCCATACTGTGTCTTTGACAACATACAATGGTGTTCTAGCCACCATTCCAGTCTCGTTTTTATAATTCGTTCGAATTTTTTAGCTATACATGAAAACAGAGCTATTGGTCGATAAGAGTTAGCATTATTTCTGTCTTTACCAGGCTCAACACAGGAATGATAATTTGTGTTTTCCAGTCCTTTGGACATTCGCTTTTGTCCCAGATGTTCGTAAACAGCTTTAATAGGATAACCTTAGCACAGTGGGGGAGATGGTGGAGCATCGAATAATGTATATTTTCTATGCCGGGAGCTGTGTTTGATCCGGATTTCAGGGCCAATTCCAATTCATTGAGCGTGAACGCATCGTCCAATATATTTTGTCCGTGATCTTCCTTTACGTGATTTGGAAGCATTAGTGGTCCGAGTGATGCCGACGGTGGTGAAATCTTATGTGCAAATTCTTCTACCAAATTCGTTGGCGATTTTATTCCCGCAGGTTGTTTCCTAAGTCTGTTAATCATGTGCCATACTGTGGTCATTGACACATTGCTGTTTAAATTGTTACAGAATTCCCTCCAGAACATTTTTTTCCTTTCTTTCAGGAATTTTTTTGTTTTGGCGTCTACCTTCTTATAATTTAATTAGTTTTCCCATGTGGCTTCCTGTTTGTATCTTGTATAGGTTAGCTTACTTTTAACTATCGATCTGGAGCAGTCTTGGTTCCACCATGGTGATGGAGTGTTTTTTGTCATTTTTACTGATTTGCGCCGGGGTATCGATCTTTCTGCCGCTTCGTTTATAATGTTTAAGAATTCCTGGTATTGAAGGCTGGTTGTATTGGCGGTATAAACCCTTTCAATGCTCCCTTCAATTAATTGGCTGTATTTAATCCAATTTTCGTTCCGTATATTCCATTTGGTAGTGGGGTGCCTGTTCTGAAGAACTTCCAACTTTTTAGTTGTTATTATAATGGGGAAGTGATCCGACCCCCAGGACTGTCGCAGATATTCCCATTGAAGTTCAGTGGCCAGTAAGGGGGAGGATATCGTTAAGTCTATTGCGGTATTCCGTTGACCAGGCTTAGGGATCAAAGTTGGAGAACCGTCGTTAAGTACAAACAAGTTGAACTCTTCTATGATCTCTAATAAGGCTTCCCCACATGCATCTTTCAATTCTCATCCCCATGACGTGTGATGAGCATTAAAATCTATGCATATAAAAAAGGGTTCTTCTATTTGTTGGAGGAGTGCACGCCATTCACATATACTGATTTTTGTTTTAGGTGGGCAGTATACTGAAATAATAGTTAATTTCCTATTGTGACTTCGTATCGTAGCTGCAATGGCTTGAAATGATTCTATGTGAGTATGATCGATGTGAATTGGAGAAAAGGGAATAGCAACATATATTAATATCGCCTTTGAAGGAAAGGACTGTTTCTGTACTAAGCCATGTTTTTGATATCGTTGCGCCATTTATATTGTTTCCGCGTAATTCCCGTTGTAGCGATTACCTGTTTGCGCGGACTGACCGGGCGTTCCATTGTAATATCTTGATTTCAGTCTTCTTGTTAGAGGGTGTTTGCGAGAGGGCTACTTCATTGATACTGACTGAGAGTGATTTACGCTGTTGTTTTAAGGGCTCAATCGGTTTGCTATCCATTAATCGAAGATTAATGTTCCGAAGTTTATTAATAGTTCTTGCAACTGATTGCTGATGAAGATCGTATCGATTGTGTCCCCTGATTTGACCACTTCAAGTATTGCGGTAATGAAGGTCATGAGGTATTAACTAGTGGAGAGGATTTGCTAACTGTTGTTGTAGTTTCTATATCCTCTAGCGTATGGGATGGATCTGGAGGAGGTGTAACATTTATTGGCTCCCGGTGGGTGTTGAATATTGGTCAAGCCGGGACATTGCTTCTCCAATACAAGTGGATGGGAATTATTATTCTATTTGCCGTTGTTCTAGGTGGAACCGAGATTGTATTTGGTCTGCTGAGCATGGTTGTTTGACGGGCGTCATTGTGCCTTCTGGTTTGGTATGCTTGGCCTGTGCTACCCTCATAGGCTACAGTTGAAGAAGGAGGAAGAGTTGGCAGGATTACTTGTTTGTGGACTGTTGGAGTAGGGACTTCTTCTACTAGTTGTTGATTCACTTCAACGGGAAGTGAGCTCAATGCTGCTACGTTTGCGTATGTGCGTGAATTTAAATTTGGGTGCCATGACTGGGAACTGTTAAATATAAGGTTTTGCTTTCTTCCCTTTCGCTGTATGTATACTGGACATGACCGATCAGTGGAAAGATGGTTGACTTGGCAATGGATACAATGCGGTTGCACTTCCATCGTGCAATCTTTGAGGTTGTGGAGTCCTGAACATCTACTGCATCGTGGTTGGCTTTTACACTGTGCTTGTGTGTGATTATATCTGAGACATTTAAAGCACTGAATGACGGGTTGCACATATGGATGAACTGGACATCTCATGCCGTACAGGTAGATAAATTGAGGTAACATTTGAGACTGAAACGTTAGGGACACAACTCTGACTTCCACTTTCCGTTGGGGCTTTTTTCTGGAATCTTCTTATTTTCAGTACCGGGAAAGGGGATACTATTTCTCTTAGAATTTCATCTGGAGTTAGCGCAGTGTCTATGTTACGGATCACTCCCTGCTTTCTGGTCATGTAATAAGGGATGTATGCCTCCAGGCGGTTTTCCTTGAATGTTTTCAGTTCGACTAATGAGTTTGCAGCAGCACTGGAATTTATCTCGATTCTGATTCTGTTACATCCCGTAGACGTTATGTTAATAATTTCTGACCTGAGTTGATTGTTACATTGAAAGTGTAATTTACCGACTGACATGGGATGAAGTCTCCCTATATTATTGTTAGTACTTTCAACTATCACGAAGTAAGGACCATGGTCTGACGGTTCATATTTGTTGACCTGTTTTATTTGATTTAGAGGGCTATTTGATTTGTCATGGTTGATAGATAAAGCCGGATGTGGTGGAGACATTGGTTCTGAAGCAAGATTTGTTATATTAGTGGATATACTTTCTTTAAATGATGGGGAATTTAAATTGCTATGTAACGAAGTTACTGCTAAACTCTCTACAAATTGTGGAACTACGTCTAATTGCTTCGCACGTTTACTCACAGAGGAAGTCTGGTTGATACACTTAGGCGAACGTGATCGAGAGCGTGGCCGTGGTCGGATTTTCTGATTGTGCCGAGGATATTGCTGGTCTGTGGTAGCTTCTGGGTAGCCGTGTTGCCTCTCTTCGATGTCCATCTGGGGTTGAAGATCGAGAAAAGTTGCTTCTCGTCCGTGCTGTGACTGGTGGAAGTCTGGATGCTGGCTGATGTTTTGTGGGGTTGGTGAAGTCTGATGTTCTTCGTTGCCCCAGGCTGCGTTTTCATCTGCGTTCTCCACTCTGTAGAATGTGCGTAGCGCTGCGCCTACTGATTGACTAGTAGGTGATGTTGCTTCAGGATTTTCAGCCATAGTGTTCCGAGACTGAGGGTCTGGAACACTACGGCGGAGAATAACGTATGATTATGCTTTTCTTTGCGCTAGCTGTTAGCGACTTAAGAAAGTCTAATAGTGAACAATTGATGAAAACACTAGTGTGGCGTAACCGGAAAATGTTGTCCGCGAATACACTCCGTTTAGCTGCTTCACTTGACCCGATTGAGGAAAGTCGAGCGTCGGCACGCTACGGCGACTCGATGTGGACTGTGTCGCTGTTTGTTTGTAATTTATTCTTTATTAGTTGACTATTTCCTCTTATTAACCATTCTTTTCTTGCACGGAAGAGAGTGAATTTTCGGGTATTTGCTTATAACCTGTCGTATAAATAATATGCCGTTTTTTACGTTATGAAGCACAGACGACAGTGACAAAATTATGTTGATGAAAAAGTAAATGTACGAAGAACCATTAGTGCAACCACAACCATGGCTATCGACAAAAAATACGTTTTATCGTACTTTCTTCAAAAGTACGGCCATTTTGTTTAGGTAACTGACTGTGGTATCATTGTGTTCCTCTGCGTTCATCGTGCCCATAATTCCCTCCCCCGCACTTGTAGTACCGCCGATATCGTGGCCCCGCGTGGCTTTCTTTCGCTCGGCTTCCTTGCTCAATCAGTAGATCCGAAACCTCTCCACATTTACAACGGGGTTTTCTTCAATCCTACCTGCAATCTGCTCGTTCTGCTTCCACTTTCAAAGTGATAAAAAAAATTTTACCTGAAATAACATTAAATCGTCCGCTGTAGTGTATTCCTCACGAAATGAAATTATTTTGCCTTAATTCATGCGACAAACGAGCAGGGACCACTCTCTAAAGACACTCGGCGTGCACAGATGCGACGCCTGTGATAAGTTGTTTCATTTCTTCCTATTTCTGCTTGAAAATTTGGCGCCTTTGTTTCCGTTTCCAGAATTTCAATATTTCCTCATTCACAATTTTTTTTACCTACTTTAACTGTCTCTCTCGCTGCTCTCGGTAGTGTAGGGGCTAGAGCACCAGCTCCACGTGCCGAAGGTCGCCGGTTCGAGTCCGGCCGCGGGCATGGGTGTTTAAGTGCTGTGTCTGTGAATGTAATTTCCGTCCTGTGAAGTGAATTCTCTTCACAGCTTTAATGAATCTTCGAATTTACATCACCTAAAAACTTCTGTATCAGGTGCTTCCCAATGCGCTCGAATTTCATGGTGCACCTTGTAACAACCAATACCGCAGTCTGCAGGGTGGCTGAATATGACCTTAACCACTATGGTTAAAATGCCAATAAAGTTTAATGTTTCTTCTAGAAGCTGAACGATGGTAAGGATCCCCCACGAATCGCCCAGTCTGCTGTGAAATGAACATCGTGGTGGCTTAGGCAAGAACGCCAAGAGGGTGAAATCGAGGTTTAAATTGAAGGCTGCCGAGAGTGAACTAAGATATACGTACTATACTTTCTTAACAATTAAATTGTGGTAAAAATCAACATAGGCTTCCATTTTCCTTTAGGGTAGAAAATTTGTTTTATTTGAATATGATATAGAACAGATGATGTATTCTTGTTGATAATGTGCATATTTTTCTTTTATGAATCGTATATAATGTATTGGTATTAATATTTATATATTCTGTTTGACTATTTCTTCTTTCATGAGTCTTCTAGAAAAACATTTCGAACGTTACTTCATTTTTTCCATTCCAACACCACATTATTCCAGTCAGCGGCCGAGCCTCTACATACAGCATTGGATTTCACCTTCCATCATCGCATTATTGTATAACAGCCTGATCAACTGCACCGTTTTCATTCCACTGTTAATAACTTTCAAACATTCAACTATTCAAAAACGGTGTTCTGAAGGATAAATTAAAGATTTTTCAAACTTTCGTGAACCTAAAACAACATTCTTCTTCTTCTTCATGACATTTTCCCAACATTTTTGAGTCGGTTGCCTTCGATGGGTTTTACTAATCGTTAGTATGGCTATATTTGGAGCCCTTGCTGACACCCAATATTTTGTACGTACTACCAGGTCGCACTAACAACGGACACTTTTGATCTCGAACGCTCGGAACCGCACGAAAACACGCTTAGAATAACAAGCGATCATGTGTGTGTGTCATTTCCATGCAAAACGTTGCATTTTACCTTGACGGGGATTCTAACCTGCCTCCTCCTGAATGCGAGGCCAAAGCGTGATTGCTCAACCATCATGCTCGGTTCGATACGCTAGAGCAAGGTTTTCAGCATGGTGAAAGTTCATTGTGTTAGGTATGCCAATGTAGGAGGGTAATTCAGAAAGTAACCTCCGTTTGGCTAGAAATAAAAAACTTGGATAGTAAAAAATATTTTGTTATATACATCTTAAAACTACAGCTTTTTACTATTTTTCAACATAGTCACCATTTAAGTTTAAGCATTTGTCATAGCGTTTCGCTAATTTACAGATTCCTTCTTCATAAAATTAAGCCTCCTGGGCATGTAGCCAATCTTTCACAGCATTTTGAAGTTAGTCGTAGTCATCGAAGTGCTGCGACAGAAGCCACTTCTCCATGTGAGTGAAGAGAAGAAAATAACTAGGCTCCAAGTCGGGGCTGTAAGGGGGATGATCGAAAACGTCCTATTTGAATTGCTTAAGAGGCTCTTGAGTCTTACAGGCACTATGAGGACGAGCGTTGTCATGCAAAAACACAACACCGAATGACAGCTTACTGCGACGTTTGTTTTGAATGGCTCGCTTAAGTTTCTTCAAAGTTTCATAGTAGACATCTGAAGTGATTGTGGTGCCACGTTCCATAAATTCTACGAGCAAAACTCCTTCGGCTTCCCAAAAAACTGTAGTCATATCCTTCCTCGTTGAAAACGTTTGGCGGGCTGTCTTCGGCTTGCATGGAGAATTGTTATGGCCCCAGGCCATCGACTGTTGTTTCGTTTCGGCGTTTACGTACGCCACACACGTTTCGTCACCAGTCACAATCCTCTTCAAAAAATCTTCTCCTTCCGCGTCATAGCGTGAAGGAAGTTTAAGGCAGAGCCCATCCGTTTGGTTTTGTGGACCCCTGTAAGCAATTTCGGTACCCACTTGGCACAGAATTTCCGGTAGCCTAATTTGTCGGTGACAACCTCACAAAACCGTACGAGAAATTTGCGGAAATTGTTCAGAAAGTTCAGAGATTGTGAATCTTCGATTTTCATGAATTTTTTCGTCAACTTTCTTTACAAGATCATTACTCACAACAGAAGGTCTACCACTCCTCTCCTCATCATGAATGTTTGTTCTACCACTTTTAAAAAATCGGACCCATTGCCGCACAACACCTTCACTCACACCATCGCGCCAAAAGAAATCTTATTACAGCACGCACTTCGCATTTAGCGTGGTTTTCTATTGCAGAGATCATGGTTTAACGTTATAACAAGACAATGCTCAAAAGAACGAGGTTCGTACTGTCACAGCTGGATGTTTACTGAATCGGGGAACACGCAGATGTGAAAATGGCGGCGACTACTAACGCAACGCTTGAACGGAGGTTACTTTCCAAATTACCCTTGTATAGAAACTGAAGGGGAATAGTTCTAGGTCTTTTCCAGAAACTACTGTTTTCACCAACGAACAACTGGAGAGCATACTGTTCAGAAGGATATGTAACTGGATTGGTTGTATCGCCGTCAAAACGGAGAAACAACCCCAGTTAAACTCACCAAGAAGGCAGCCATCCAGGAGTAGCCGGGTCAGCGGGTACAGGAGATAATCAATCGACATCACCTTCAAAAGTTTTTGGATCGGTCTTTAGCAGTCGTTTGTCACGAAAAACATCGTGTGTTGTTAGTGCCATCACATGTACTTAGTGTGTTCTTGCTTGCGGAAAATAACAGATAGTCAACATACTTCTCATTCACTAATATAAGATCATTGTGTTACTGATGTTTTGCTCTATTAATAGAGCCGAAAATGATGCCAGTTTTAGTCATTGTTGTGTCGCAACAACAATAATTTAGGTATTTCACACCGACTTCAGTTCTTTTTTATTTCAAACTAGCGAAGTTCCCGGCATTGACCGGTATAGTTGGCGTAGATTTACCCGTGCCCTATTTTTATTCCCGCAATGAGAAACATTTGCTCAAAGTTTCATAAAATTCGCACCAACTTTTTTCGTAATTAAAGCAAACCTAGATTCATCCGCCCCCTACCAAGAAGCGGGTGGGTTGAAGTTTATTTGCACGTACACTATGTTCATTCGTTTGAAAAGATTCATGTATATAAAGCTTCATTAATTTGGTTAAGAAATTACATTACTAGATTACTGAAAAAAAAACGCTAGATTATGCTGGAAACTCACATTGGATTCAATTGCGAAGTGAATATACTTTTTGCTCGAAACGCCAGATACTTTAACTCCGCAGATTCATCCTTATACAAATATCGAAAGTGAATCCAGAATAGTATCATCGTAAACAGAATACTATTGACTATAGCCAGCGACATTGTCTAGAGATCGTGTTTAAAAAAAAAAAAACTGTTGTTTCTTCGGCTATCTATGGCATTTAAGAATTGAATATCCCGAAATAAAGGAAAGAATACTTCAAGTTTTTTTTTTTACTGTGCAAAATAGTTATTATTGTAAAGTTATCTTATAGCTTTCATTAAAGGCTATGGTCAGAGACGTTGTAGTTGTATGTTTAGTGCGAAGTATGCAACATCTGATCCTTCCAACTTTGGGATTCGTCATCATGCGTTCAGAATTTCATTTAATACTCCTCGTTATTTAACGTTGAAACGTATGACGCCAAACTAGATTGAGATTCTAAGCTTTAAAACGGTGAAAACTCCATCGGAATCCGCTCCGTAGTTTCTGAGTTTTTATAGGACAAATTTATCCGGTTTTCTTTTTATAGATATAGATTTGGTGATAATTTATATAAGCTTTTAAGTGATTAAAAATTTAATTTTGAGCTCCGGGCCAAAGAGGTATGCATCACATCCTGAGTATTTTGCTTGTGAAACCATGTAAAACCGAAAACTGGATGGGTGGATGGCGGATGGGGATTTGAATACAGGTGTTCTCGAGTGCAAGGCTTGCTTTATAGTTTGATTTAATTGCGATAGAGCACACAGGGCCGGCGTTATGGGGGGGGGGAGGGGTATGCTGGTCAAATGTACCCGGGCCCACTGGCTGATGGGGGGCCCGATCACCGGCTGCAGGAGCCCCAGGCCTCAAAGCCAAGATTCCGCCCATTGCCCATCGGGGCCAGTTCGTAGAGCTAAAAAAAAAAAGGTCGCCCATTTTACCCCGGGCCCGAAATTCCTAGCGCCGGCCCAGTGAGCACACGCCCCTGTAGAAATTTCTCTAAACCCCCTTTTTCGCCTAACAGAGTATTTTTGCCGTTTAAGATTTTTGTATCTCAGAAATGTTGAATTTACCATCGTGGATCGTAAGAATAAATTTAAACTTTCTTCACAAGGAAACAAATCTCCATGTCGATTTACTACTATAACAGTATTCGTCCAACCCAGAAACATGTAAATACTCTTTTATGAAAAATCTTTTAACTGTGGCGTTGCAATTTGATGATGTATTTTTATGTAACACCGCAAGACAAATCAAAATCGAAGATTTTATCTATATATCTCGTTTACACTTCTCGTTAAACCAGACCATGGATTCTTATCTAACTTGACGAGACACATTGAAAGTGAAATGTAAAATATTGCTTTGTCCTTGGGATATTGTATCTCTAAATTGAGGTTGCTAGTTTGAAATACAACCTGGACCAAAAAAATTTCCAATCAAAAGGTACTACAAGCTGGATTTGTACAATGGGAGTTTTGTTTTCTTTCTAACGGTTGTGGAAGTTGAAATGCAGTTTGAAGCAGAAGAACATCGTTGTCAAAAGGAAAAGAAACTATACTTATAAATAATTTTTGACTTTCGATATCTCGAGAGCTAAGCGAGATGTGTATCTTTTTACTTACTATCTGTCTCATTGAGTTATATAATAATTCATCATCAAATTGCGTGCGGCACAACGGTTGACGTGAAACCTGCATTACTAAATAATTCAATAAATTATGAAATTAATAAAAGCTAGATAATGTCAGACACTCAAGTGTATAGCGCAGAATGTAATGCCAAAAAGCGTTCAGTTGTCATAATACGTTACTTTCCAACAGTATGGACATAACATAAACTTCTGTTTATGTTAAAAACCATTGCATTCCTAAACAACGCTATAAAATGAATAAAGCTAAATTACGTCAGAAGCACGCGCGTATAGCTCAGAATTGCAGCTTAACACCAAAAAACCATCAGCGTAAATACAAAAAAAAAAAAACATTCGGTTGTCCTAAGCTGTTATTATTCTTAATACTAAAGGTTTAATACATATTTCTAATGATAAAAAAAAACTATCAGAGCAGGTATTCATTATGACGTTACAATTCCGTGAGGATTCCTATGTAGTACCACAAGACAAATGAAAATTTAAGAATTTTATATATATATATATCTCGATTAAACTTCTCGTTAAATGTTATTTCACAGTTGACATGGTTTGGTTGAAATGAGGCCTGGACGTGAAAAAAACTTGGAATAAGCCAAATCGACGATGTATTCTTATCTAACTTGACGAAACACAATGAAAGAGAAGAGTAAAATATTGGAATATCTTGCTTTGTTCTTGAGTCTCTAAATTGTGGTGGTTAGTTTGAAATGCAACCTGGACTAGAAAAAAATTCGACAGAGTCACAAGGTACTACACGCTGGACATGTATAAAGGGTGTTTTGTT
The DNA here is from genome assembly GCA_031002005.1 of Vandiemenella viatica. NCBI lineage: Eukaryota > Metazoa > Arthropoda > Insecta > Orthoptera > Morabidae > Vandiemenella > Vandiemenella viatica. The sequence goes on from CM061921.1 coordinate 156,666,716, forward strand.
TTCTTTATAGCGGTTGTGGTCAAGTTGAAACGTAGTTTGAAGCAGAAAACAATCGTCGTGAAAAATAAAAGAAAACTATACCTATAAAAAATGTTGACATTCGATATCTCGAGAACTAAGTGAGATATGTAATTTGTTCTTATAATCTGTCTCATTCAGTTATATAAGAATTCATCATCAAATTACGCCGCCACGGTAGATGTAGAAACTGCTATACTGAACAAGGCAATACATTATAATAAGAATAAAGGCTAGATTATGTCAGAAACTCAAATGTTTACCGCAGAATGTAATGCCAATAGACGCTAAGTTGTCATAATGGGTTACTTGCTAACAGTAAGGACATAACACAAACTTCTGTTGATGTTAAAAACCATTGCATTACTAAATAACGCGATAAAATATAAAATTAATAAAACCTATATTACATGAGAAACACGCGCGTATAGCCCAGAATTTCAGCCTAATACCAAAAAATGTTGAGTTGTCCTAAACCGTTATTATTCTCAACACTAAAGATTTAATACAAACTTCTAATGATAAAAATCATCAGCGTACTTATTAATTACTGCGAACGGAATGAATCTATCAGCTCCAAACACCTGATGCCGTTATTATTCCTAACACTAAAGGGTGAATACAAACTTCAAATGATGAAAAAAAAACCATCAGCATACGAATTGATTACCTGTATAAACGTAATTTATTCAGAAAATTATTATCGTAAATAATTTCTTTTATTATTAACAGAACACTAAGATTGATATCAGAGACAAATACTAAAGCTCATGGTCAAAGACTTTGCAAGAAATCGTGGGCAAAGAAAATATCTACTGATTTCTCGTTATTAATTCCTCGCATTCAATAAGGCTATCGATGCGTTTAAAAACTAAACACCCCGTATTAAAGGAAATAATATTTCAAGTTTTGTTCAGTTTGGAGTATGAAAAAAATGGTTATTATTGTAAATTGCTCATTAAAGGGTATGGTCAGAGATATTGTATTGTAGTTGTGTGTTTAGTGCGAAGTATGCGGCATCTGATGATTCCTCCTGTGGTATTCCTCACCATACGTTCAGAATTTCATTTAATGCTTCTACATTATTTAACGTTGAAACATAAAACATGTCAGACAAGTGAATTAAGATTCTAAGCTATAAAACAGTGAAAACCCCATCGAAATCTGCTCCATGGTTTCCGAGTTTTTATACAACACAAATATATCCGGTTTTCATTTTATAGATATAGATAGATGAAACTCTATAATAATTACAAGTAATAAAACGATCAGGACTTAGTAATCGAGATCGTAGTATTTATTGCACGATGCAAGTAACACATTAAAGGTAAAGAAGTAGTAGAGAAAATGTGATACATTGGTATTATCCAGACCTCACTGCTTCTTTTTTCATAACTTAATTAAAACACCGTTATATTTTAGACAAAATGTTATTTAATACATAAACATCAATGACAAGTAACAGCAGGCCATAAATTGACTGTGGAATCAGCGAGTATAATCTCACTTCCACAAGGTGTATTTCAGATTTTTCAAAATTACTTCATACCAACCCAAACTGATTGTTGAAATGTATAGTCGTTGTGATTAGGACAAAATACGGCCTGAACTAGAAGAAAAAACAACGTTAATGTCCAACTAGTACGAAAGATTATTCCCTTAATAGGCTACCTGTAGGGCTATGTTTTTACCATTCTCGTATTTCCAACAGTCACATGCTTAGACTAACCTACAGCGACAAGTTCTCAACGCAGTCTAAGTGTAAATCACAATATGTAATTTTATTGAGTTCAAGTGGTTAGCCCGTTTGAGCAACAATATTTGCACAACACAGTATCCCAAACGTAAATCAGTTTTAAATAGTGTGCCAAATGAACAAGAAACAACTCTCTATTAAATTTCTATCTATTTCAAACAATCATTAGAGACACTGTTTGAAATGACACTATTCTTATACTCAAACAGTACAAAAAAAACTAGTGAACATAGAAGATATGATTTTGAATATACTACATATACATACTCTGTATTTTATCAAAATGAAATTCAGTTCTGGCTTCAATTGATATCGAGACAGCTTTCTGAAGCAGAGAATAGATTCGAAAATTTAGCATATCCGATGTGTTTGAATTTTTTTTTTTTATTTTTATTATTTTTATTATTATTGTAATGAATGGTCTCTGGCTTTCGCCAATTTGACCAACTATCAGAGATACATTTGTTTACACAAAAATCCAAACACTTGTAATACAGTATGCACATTGGCCATCATTATGATGCAGCTTAGCAATAAGAACATTTTAATTACTTCTTCTAGATTAAAGAATGTTTTGAAATTTACACAAAGGTACAATTATACTGTAATTTAACATTAGAGACAACATAGTCATTTATATTATATTCCCAGGTCCCCCTTAGAAACATATTTAGCAGCAGTTACTTTCAGTCATTTACAAGATATTTGATACATACTACATCTTATACGTTCATGCGCTGGCAAATTGTTTGTTATCAATCGTGGCAAGGCCATTTATAGTACATTTATTTCTTCCTATTTCCAAAAATTTTGCAAAAAACATATATATATATAATACATATTTCACATTATCAGAAATGAATGGAAGAATGACATTATTTAATATAATCCAAAGTATAAACATTGTATTATATTATGCATCTATCCTTAGTAATTGTTTTGTAGTAACAGCTGTCAGGCATTTATAGAGTATTATCGTAAATACTATTATACATCCATCTTTTATAACAGACGGGGAGGGAGAGAACTTTATTTAGTATCTAACATCTTACTATTATTTAGAGAACATGTAGGGAGTATAGATAGGTCTACGTTTTACCTTATTTGAACTCCATATCATATTTTTCTGTTACATTTAGCAACATATTTGCATAACTTCTTAATTCTGTCGTCCGTTATTGTCGCAAGGAAATATCGTAGGTCCTCATAACTTGTAATTTTGGTGTCTGCATCAGTCTGTAGTATTGTTTTCCTTTGTTGAGCATACTTGGGGCATTCCAAAATGAAGTGTAAAATGTCTTCGTATAAACCACAATGTTCGCATTCCGGTGATATTGTCTGGCCTAAGAGAAACTTTTTAGAATTTAGTAGGGTGTGTCCTGATCTCAACCTGTTTATTATTGTTGCTTCTTTTTTATTCACTTTTATGTTGAACCATGGTTGCTTCGGAATGTTGTGTTGAATTGCATGGTACCAGGCACCTTTAGATCTGTATTGGATCTCTCCTACCTCTTCCCACTCAGACTTCAGTAAATTTCTGATTTTACTTAGGAGATCTCTATGTGGCGCTCTAACTTCCATTGACTCATGGTCCTCTGTCCTCCTCGCAAGTTGGTCCACTTTTTCATTTCCCTCGATTCCCACGTGCCCAGGGAATCCACTGAAATTCTATTTCCTTCCTTTGGTGTTGTGCTTTGTTCAAATTGTATATAATGTCATATACTAGATAGTTTTTCGTCTTCCCTTTCGGCCCCATTCTTATACATTGTAGTGAGCTCAACGAGTCTGAGCAGATTAAAATTTTTTCTTCTCTCTTTTCCAGTGTATATTTGATTGCTTCTAAGATTGCATACAGCTCTGCCGAGAAAACTGACATATCCTTTGGGAGTTTAATTGATTTACAGCTTTTTAGCTTTTCATCATAAATTGCTGCCCCCGTGCTGCACCCAGCGATTTTGGAGCCATCCGTATAGATTTTTGACCATTCTTTCCACTTATCATTTAAAGTTTGCAGTGTAGTTTTATAAAGTTCCACGGTAAGATACTCTGTTTTCTTAGCTACTAACTTCCCTATTGACTCATGTATTTTAATACTGATTATTTGAGGCCATGTTTCCCCCAAAAACGCAGCATTCACTTTATATCGTTCTATCGGCCATTCTTTAATTTCATTATAATGTTTAACTGTAATAGGGGTTGCTTTCTTCCTCCAGTATTTCTTATTAACATTTGGCTTATGGCTCCTAACTTCCAGTTTAATGGGTGGTTGATAATTGATCTAACTTTCAGAATAAATAGTCTAGAGAGCATATTCCGTCGAAGTGAGAGTGGTGGTGTGCTTGTTTCTATGTGTAGTACATTTATCGGAGTTGTACGTAGAAATCCTCCACATATACGTAGGGCTACTGATTGCAGCCTGTCTAGTTTGTCTAAGGTTGATGCTGAGGCTGTGTTATAGAGCATGCATCCGTAGTCCATTTTGCTGCGGACTAGTTGCCCGTTGAGGCGCAATAGTATTGTTGGGTTAGCTCCCCAATAGGTCCCAGCTAAGGCTTTCAGGATATTAATTCTTTTCATGGATTGGCTGTGTAGTTCCATTATGTGCTTTCTCCATGTCAGCCTCATATCAAACCACATGCCTAGAAATTTTACTTGATGATCTACAGTAAGGACTTTACCCTTAAGTATGATCTTCACATCATTTACATTTCTATGTCTTGTAAAGACCATTAGCTTGCTTTTTTCTGGTGATACTTCCATCATCTTTTCTTTCAGAGCATTTATCGTATTGTTTAGGCTCCTCTGTAGTTCTAGCACTGCCTTTTCTTTGAGCCTATTTCTAACATATATCACTATGTCGTCCGCATATTGTATGTACATGATAGATTTACTCAGTCTATTAAACACATTGTATAGGTAGATATTGAACAGTAGTGGGCTAGAGTAAACATAGCGTACTATTGGTTCTTTTCCATAAATCCATAGCTCCAATATTCTTAATGAGAGATAGTTTACACACCATTTGACTATTGTTTTTGGGATGCCACAATCTATCATCACATTTGCTAGCTCTGGTATATACACTTGTTCCATATGCATCTTGTATGTCCAGGAAGGCGGCTATGAGATACGAATTATAACTGTTGTTTATTTGTATGTCTGTTATTAACGTTGAAATTGCATCTATAGTACTATATCCCTTTCTAAAACCCATCACACGGTTTGCTAGGAGTTCATGATGTTCCATATACCATTCTACCCGTTGTTTAATCATTAGGTTCATCAGTTTACATATGCATGATATAAGTGATATGGGTCTCTACGATGTGTATAGATTGGAATCCTTTCCGTTTTTGATCACCGGAGTTATTCCTATTCTCCTCCACTGATGGGGTACAATATTTTGTTTAAACAGAATGTTAAGTATTGTCAGTAGCAATTCTTTTCGAGCAGGGGGTATGTGTACAACATAGAATATGATATCTGGTCTAATCCTGGGGTTGTATCTTTTTCTTTTAGGCTATTTTCCATTTCCACCAAGGTGAAGGGTCTGTCTAGGTGGCAATTAGGATATGTTATGTGTTCATTGTTATCAGTGACTTCCAGTGGTGCAGCTTCTACCGTAGCGGGAGCTATTTTGTTCATAAACTGTTCCGCGATTTCCGTATTTACTCTTATGCTTTCAGAGCTTTTTTTTGGTTCTTTGTACCACCTAATCTTCTCCCATAATTTTTGTGTCGAGAGATCTCCACTTAATTCCGAGCAGTACTTTTCCCATCCTTCCTTCTTCGCTTTCTTGATGATCTTGCTAGTTTGTGCTGTTATTTTCCGGAGCGTAATGAAGTTTTGATAGTTCGCCTCTTTGCGATATGTTCTGAGAGCTAGTCTTCTTCTTGCTACCGCTTTAGAGCATTCTGGCGTCCACCAGGGCTTCCTTCGGTATGTGCAGTCCTTTCTATATTTCACAGCAGGTGCACTCTCTTTCGCAGCCTCTAAAATATTTTCTATAAACCAGTTGTAGGTTTCCTGTGGGTCTCTTACAACCGGGCATTCTAGCAATCTTTTATTTACTTCTTGTTGATATTTGTGCCAGTCCATAAGTTTATGATTTATTATCTGGCTGTGACTGAATATCCTGTTTTTGGGTCGTATGGTTAGCTTGTGTTTCTATGGAAATTTTTATAACCCTGTGGTCACTGCCTAATGTATCGTTCATTGCTACCCACGAGCATTTTATGGCCATCCTTGACGATACTAAAGATAAATCCGGCGAGGAGGGTCTATGGTATGGTGTACCAATGCGAGTATGTGTCTTGGTGTTTAGCACCACTAGGTCGGATTGACTTATTGCTTTTGCTAGCTCCTGGCCACTATGGTCTGTTATTTCATCGTACCACATTTTGGCGTGGGCATTAAAGTCTCCTGCCACAATACTTCCATTCGGAAGTTGGGAGAAAATGTGGTTCCATTCTGTTTCATTGATTGTGACATGGGGAGGCACGTAAATAGCTGTTACATTCTTCACAGGCTCTAAATTTAATATGTCTACTGATATAATTTCTATATTACTGTTATTGTATTGTATATTTTTAGTCACTGCTATTATGTTTTTTGCAATCATGATCGCTACCCCACCATACCCATCGTTCCTATCTTTTCTAAAGGTTTTATATTGTCTTTCTCTAATTTTGCTATCTTGCTTTAACCACGTTTCAGTAATTATAGCTACAGCTGCCTTGCTTTCATTCATTAGTTTGATAAAGTCATTCCATTTGGGACTGAGGCTCCGCGCGTTCCATTGGATTACATGCAGTTCCCTCCTTGAATTATCTTTATTCTGAGTGTTTGACATTATGGATAATTAGATTGTATTAATGACTCTATCGCTTTTCGAATTTCCTCCAGCTGTAGGGCCTCTATCCCTTCATCTTTTACGTGTCTTGTTATTGTCAAAATTAAGTTGAAGATTCCTTCCACTACTTTACTTCTCATTTCTGAACTGAGGATGGTTACTTGGGTTCTGCATTTTGGGAGGATATGGATTTTGGCCAATGGGTGTTGCCGGTAAATTTGTGGGTTGGTACCAAAGCTGCTAATATTCATATGTGTTAAAGTGCTGTTGCGTTCTATGTTTCGCACTATTCTCCGGTGGCTCACTATTGCTGATGTGTTTTGGTTTGGTCAAGGGAACCTCTGTTGAAATGGGTTGTTGTCTTCTAGTATCGGGCATCAGCAAGGGTCCAGTTGGGCCCTTCGGTTGATTTTCCTGGACCTGAGTAGCGTCCCCACCAAGATATTGGATTGTGTATTTTCTTAGATTATATGGTTCATTGCTTGTTCCGGGCATTGACAGGGGAGTTCCCCTATAGTCTAATTTAATAGGAGGAAATTGGCTGTAGTTCTCTATATCCGGCGCTACAGAAGGGTTAAAATGATTCTTTCTTTGTTCATATATTTTAGTGACTTCTGCATATGATCTGTTTTTAAGAGCGGATTCCGCTTCCCTTAACGATATATTGTTTCGGGTAGCAATTTCCTGAATATTTTTCCGCCTATTATACTCTGGGCACATTCGGTCCGTAACGTAGTGAGCTCCCCCGCACTGGAAACAGGTAACAGATTGAATTGTGCATTGGCTGTCAGGGTGTGCCCCACCACACTTGATACAACGAGCTTGGCCAAGACATTGTTTTTTGAGATGCCCATATCTATAACACTGATAGCATATTTTTACTGACGGGAAAAATGGTGTTACTTCGCATCTAGTCCGTGAATATTTATGTAATGTGGGATGGACTGACTGTCGAATGTTAAAACACATGTTTGAAGATTGATTACTAGTTTTTCATTATTTTGTATTACTGTTTTGCTAATTCTTCTTGCACTAACTACCTTTACCGGTGATTGAATTTCCGCTTTTAACTCCTCCATCGTGATACTCTGGTGGACTCCTCTTATCACCCCCTGTTTATATACTAAATGAGCGGGGATATATATTACTAAGTCTTTGGATATTTTCCCTGATGATCTAACAATATTATTGGCAGCGTTTGCGTCACAAACTTCAACTTTTAGTCTATTCCTACCACTGTAGCTAATGTTTAGGATTTTTCTTTTAGTTTCCGGGATTGACGAGTGGAGAATTTTCCCTATAGACATTGGGTGTAATTTCCCTATTTTGTTATCCCTGCTCTCAATAAATACAATGAATGGGCCAGTGTCCGACCGTCTATAAAATCGCTGGGGTCTGTTGTTCTCGGGTTGTGTCTGCATATCACTCGACTTTTCATTTTGTACCATTTGTTCCCGTCCTAGCTCTGAGTTTTTCTCTATTTGGGGTGGTTCGTAGCATACACTAGCACTAGCAATTTTCTTTTTCTCTGCCATAACCTCTACATTTGATTCTATAGGACGCTTTCTAGCATACACACGTTCTACATCATCACTTTCCGGTTCCAAGTTATATTCCATATTCACCTCCGCCTCATCACTTCCACTTATTGTACTCACAGCTTGTACTAACGCTGCTCCAACTGCAGCTACTCCTGCTGATGCATCGGCGACCGTCGGGGGCGAAGACGCTCCTCCGCCTTCTCCGTAGTGGCCGCCTAACATCCTCGCCCAGTAGGGGGAGGACCTCGGGTGGTTGTTGAGTTCTCGCTGCACAGGCTACACTTGTGGATACAGCTAGTTTTTGTTACACTTGCAAGAAATTATTTCAACACTTATTGTATTGAGCTTCGCTGTAAGCACACGTTCACTGCTCCGAGCTACCCGGAAGTTATCACTTCGGCGACTAGTGAACGAATGGTGTTTGAAATTTAGATCTAGTCATCTGATACAGGTAGTGTAAATGTATTTATAATTTCTAACTGTTAAAGATGAAATGAAACTGAAATTTAGCTATTACAATAGTGAAATCCGCAACACATAATAATACGAAGTAGCTGTGAATGCGAAGTCTCCATTGTCAAATGGAGACTAAAACCACATTACAGTGACTGCAATCATGAGTAATAGAAGGTATCAGAATAATTATGGACAGAAAACAGATAACAATAGTAAACCTTCTAAGTAGTCCTATAAGAAGAAAACTGGTGCAAAAGAGTTTAAGCCGATTTTTTTATTATTATTATTACCTGATTTTTACATAGTCTACTCCTTGTTACCGAAAGTACCTAAAGTGGGCCCTTAGTTTCTACAGTTTTTATTTTTGAAAAAACAATTTACTTTTTTCATTAATAGATCTGCATAATTATTCTAAAGGATTTAACGGATCTAAAGCATTCTACTAATTAATCTACTAATTATTTTTTTAATTAATCTACCGATTAATCTACCGATTAATCTACCATCTACTCTAAATCACAGCAATTTCAGCACGTGTCTATGTAATTTCATACTTCTATTCAAGAAACTGTCTATACACGAATGTTCTTCCTGCACCACTGCTGGCCTGCGCCGACATCCAGGCCGCTGGTGTCTCTGCTGATGCAGCGGGTCGACTGCTGACATGCTCCCACCAAGCGCTTTCAGCTAGCTTCACGACGTTCCACGTAGTGGACTCGTTCATCTCCGGTTTGTCCTTGGAGACACCAACTCCCACATCAGGAGTTTCCTCCTGGAATCAGAGCAGGCTGCCCTGGAGAAGGTGCCTCTTGTTTCCAGAGCCACTGTGATTACTTGAGTATTTACCACCTTCATGGTGCAGATGCTACCTTAGTCGTGGGCAGTGCTTCTGATCACAGACACTTGGTAGTTCTTTACTCTTGAATTTCTTCCTCTCCTGCCCTTCTTACTGTTTCTGATGCCGCTTGCTCGCGGCGTCTTCTACTCTCTGCTGATTTCAATTCAGCAAATCATGCCTTCTAGCGCAGCGATGCTAGCAAGTGCCCGAGCTCGGTGTGACGCAGTATGTCGTATATTCTCTTATTCCGAAGTTGTATTTGAAGGCATGCTCCTGATTCTTCAGTTTGTTTGCACACCCAAACCACGTGCTCGGTAGTACTTACCTCACCACAGTCGCATCTGTTTGTTTCTTTGAGGCCTCTGTGTTCTAACAAACTGTTATATGGACCATGGCCAGATGTGTAGTGTATGAGCCCTGGAAATGGTTGTATGTGAGTCATATTAACTCTCTCTTTCACGTAAGGAAGCATGTCAAAAGTCCTTCTGCCCTATTATTCCACATTTGCTGCCATTCATCAATCAGCGCATCCCAAACATCTTTTTTGGTTTCAATGGGCCTTCCAATTGTTTCCGTAGCTTGGTCATACGTTCCTCTTTTATCCAGTATAACGCTCCTCGCCTCCTTACTTCCAGGCCCAGGGGCCAGATGCCGAGTATAACTGATAGTGCATGTGTGGACGTTGTTCTATAAGCCCCAGTTAGTTTGAGCATAATTCCTCGCTGCGTACGCCGACGCAGCTCCTTTGGTTTAACCTTTCTTAGGTGCTTGGCCCAAGTACTTGCAGCGTATCCTGTAATGGAGGCCACTATTGCATCATGATATATCCCTATGATGATCGGTGGCAGTTTACACCGTCGCTTGCCCATAATTATCAATTTGTGTATTAGCAGTGCTGCTCGTCCACATACATCCTCCATACGAGACGCAAATTTTAGTTGTTCCCCCAGGTTTACACCAGGGTAACGGACTAGCGCTTTTATTTTTATTTTTTTTTCCCTAGATCCTGATTACCGGATTTCGTTTCATTGTTCCTTTTAGGAATATGTAGGTTTTCTTTTGTGGGGATAGGTTTAACCTAACTTCTGCACACCACTGACTCAGGCAGTCAAATACAGCTTTGCATTTTGTTTTGAGTTCCTGCCTGGTTTTCTCGTGTATCAGAAGTGCGAGATCGTCGGAAAATGCCACCAAACCCAGCAGTTCTGGCATTTTTTGCAGTATGTTAATGACCGATTCCTACCCAATGCCCCAGAAAATTGGTCCTTACACTGATCCCTGCGGGCAACCTTTCGTCAGTCTTCTCTCTATGTACTTGTTTGAGCACCGCAACTTTGCATATAGATTTGTACAATAATCTCTAAAACTGTTATATAGGCATTCTTGACAGCCGATGTTTCTTCAACGTTCGAACAGCTCGGGCCACCAGAGATTGTCGAAAGCTCCGGCGATGTCCACAAATACTCCCACCACATAATTTTTGGAAGAGTTTTGCACTATTTCCACTAAGCGGTTGATGACGTCTTCTGTTGACTTTCTTGCTCTGAACCCATAATGATTTGGGTTCATCCCTTCTTTTAATCTCTGTTCCTTTGGTTTCTTGCAAAGTACCTTTTCTTGCACTTTCTCTAGAATATTAAATAAACAGATTGGAAAATAAGATTTTGGGAGTTGCGGCTCTTTGCCTCCACCGTTCACTATAATAATCACGTCATTCGTTTTCCATGCATTTGGTTTTTTTCCTTGCACCACTCCTTCGTTAAATAGTTTATTTAAGGTTGGAACCACTTGGACGACCAACTCCTGGAGGACCTCTGCCAGTATCCCATCAGGTCCTGGTACTTTTCTTTTTGGAAGGGTATGTATTGCCTCTATTATATCTTCATCTGATATGACGCACTTTTGATGTTCACTCTAGTAGGAGTCCCTAATTTTTTGACGCAGTTCACATTGCCGACATATCTCGTGTTCTCTACTATCAGCTGGAAGTAGCACGTCAAGTAACTTCCGTGCAGTTTCCATCCAATTTGTGGTCATAGATCCATCCATCTTCTTACTGTAGACTAGGTCGTAGATGGCCTTATTTTCCCAGCGGCAATCTTGTAATGCAAGACCCATGGGCCTGGCCTCATATTTTGTCTGACGACGGATTCCCAGCTTTATTGTTTCGTTTTCAGCAAAAGATCCTTGAACTCTTGTTTTTTATTTCTATATCTATCCTAAAAAGTCTGTCTCTCTTCTGTAATAAGGCAACGTTGATATTCTTTTCTTGCCTTCCTCATTGTGGTTCGTAGTTTCTGCAATCTTTCTGTCCATGGTTTGTCTTTTAATCCCATTGTTTTCTTAAGCGGAATTGCTGTTCTCATTGTATATTGGATTGCTCGAGTTGTTTTTTTTTTCAGACTTGTCCACTTCAAAATCTTTATCTCTGACTTGGGGAAGAGTGGACCAACTCCTCAATAAATGCCAGTTGGTTTTGCTGGTGTCATATCGCCGTTGGATATTGGTACAGTCACTTTCACGCGCACTGTCTTGCAATCTTCCCAGTTCGAACATTATTAGGTCGGTCGCAGTATATTGTCGTTGAAGGAGAAAGTTCTTCTAATCTAGATATTACATCGGGTGTAACTCAAGGAAGTGTAATAGGACCATTTCTTTTCTTAATTTTTATAAACGATCTCGGAGACAAAGTGAAAAGCCTTTTTAGTTTGTTTGCTGATTATGCGGTTATTTATAGGGAATTAAGAAAATTGGCCGATTGCTTAGAAATTCAGCGCGATCTGGATGTTATTTTGGCTTGGTGCGCTGAGTGGCAACTTACTCTAAATTGTAAAAAGTGCAAGACAATGAGCATAACTAACAAAAAGAATCAAATTGTTCAGAAATACGAGTTAAACAATACAGTTAATTGATATGGTCGATTCTACGAAATATTTGGGAGTAACAGTACAAAGGAACATTCGTTAGTAGGTAGACCAAATTCTAGGCTGCGATTCATAGGTCGAATCTTGAAAAATTGTAATGAACAAACAAAGGAGATAGCGTACAAATCTCTTGTTGTGCCATTTGGGACCCGTTTCGTAAGGGGTTGATCGAAAGTAAATAGAAAGTACAGAGAAGAGCTGTTCGATTCGTTACTGCTTGCTACAGTTCCTATGAAAGCGTCATTGAACTGATTAGTAGATTAGGTTGGGAGTCTCTGGTAGATAGACGACACACGTTTCGTTTAAATCTATTGGTAAACATGCGTACTCCCACTTTCACCAACCTATTTGAGTCGGAAGGACAGGAAAGATAAAATTAGAGAAATAAGGTGCCGGACTGATTCTTATATGAATTCTTTTTTTCGCTCGTACCATTAGGGATTGCCTTTGGTGCTGAGCACCCTCTGCCACCCACAATTTTGTTAATTGCAGAGTATATATGTAGATGTAGATTATGTTCTCAATCACCTTCCACCCGTTTACTAGGTTCCCTGATCTTCGATTTGTTAAAGTTTCGATTTGGCACCTGCTCGGTCACTGAACGTGTATGGATTGTTTGGCTCGTTTTTGACATACAGCTGTAATTCTCCAGTCAGTTCGTGTTACTTTTCTCCTCGTGCGTCTGTAAGACCACTGTGTCCGAGTGCAGATTTGGCATTTGCATCGGCAACTAACACCGGAAGGCTATCACCTATGGCTATACATATTTCCCAAATCTTGTAAAGATATGGGTCAGTATCGTCTCTGTATTGAAGTACATTTTAACGAGTACCACATTTCCCCATTGCGTACCTATCTCCACATACACCATATATTCATCGCGGAAATGTATTATTTTTGTGACAGTGATTTGCTTTTGAAGACAATGATGGCACTCATAGGTTTTGTCCATGTCGAGATTATCTGAGACTTCACTGGTATGTGTGAGATTTTCCCTTCGCGGGAATGGGGCTCTTGAAGACAGAGGATATCTACTTGCATTTCCTCAGCTAGTTTATTCACTTAATACCCGACTGCTTCTCCAGCAGTTTAATTCCGTGATCTTAAGTTGCTGTGCACCCCTGCTCATGGATGCTGAGTATGGATATTGCACTGTGGCCGTGGCTGTCTCGAGTCACGCATTATTCTTCCATGTGTCATCACAAAATGACGGTAAATTTGATCTGGATCAAAGATTTCATTTCGTCTGTCAAATACTTGCTTGACTAAAGTGAGTAAATGGGCTGAATTAGTAGGTATATTGTTTACCTTAGGTTGAATACGATCAATTGCCTCTGGTTGCGGAAATGTGACGGTATTGCCATTCGGATGTGCTATTCTGGTTAGAATACGTAACGCTAGAGTGAGATTTTGTGCTTCCTATAGTCTTGCGAGCTGAAGATTGTTTTCAAACTTTTGGTAGAGATGGCCTGGAGCAATAGCAGCATGTTTTGGTTTTTCGTTCGCTCGGTTTTCGGAGCCGCCACTAATTTTGCAGTAGTTTTATGCCATTTAAACTGGTCCTGCCCATCCAAGTCCAACTCGTTTTGATTGAGGCCTAGGAGAAATATTCCAGATGGAGGATGTGTTGTTGTTGTTGTTGTGATTTAAGGGCGCGTCGACGGCGGAGTCATTAGCGCCCAGATGGAGGAAGTAATCTCTGAGTATAGTAGGATAGGTTCATCTGTCTGCGTGCCTATGCTTTTTGCTATTCCTTTCCCTTCATGCGATATATTCTCCCTGTATTTTGCAGCCCTCTGTGCGTTCTTTCTCTTCCTTGATGGTGTAGCCAACTCCCGAAGATATTCCACTCATTCGCTGACTTCACAGTTTTAATTTCTTTGTATTGGTGGGAGATTGAATTCAGTCAATCACTGGCCAATGTCCTATGACGTCACAGGCGTGCGATTCAAATGGTGAAATTTTTGCGCCAATGACGATTACGGAGAAGAGGAGCATAGCCAATAAGAGGCCACTGACAGTGGAGATTCCCATTGACGTCATAATGCCAAGCGTGTGGATTTCCCATTGACGGACGTCAAAGAAGTGTTTGAATAGGTGTGGCATGTGTCGTGCACGAACAAACAACTCTCGCTATTTCCGTCTCCCGTGTCTCATCAAGGTGGTGAAAGCGTGCACCTGAAATATTTCCTCCCAGTTCGAACATAGTTAGATTATTAGATTGCCCAACACGCCTAAAGAAGTTTCCACTTGAAAAACTAAAAGTCTAACTTAGTCCACAATCTGAAGTTTGGTCGCATCTTCACGATGGAGATGTACACACTTTGACAATAAATTTGGCCGCCGCTAATAAATTCTATCACTCTTATTTTGCACAATCTGACGTCAATGTCATACCAGGAAACAATAATGCAATACTGGCGGCCAAATTTATTGTCAAAGTGTGGTCCAAACTATTGTGTCAGAGGCAGGAAGGCCAATTCCTTTCCTCGGGAGCCTACACTGTAATGTGGAATCAGAACCATGGAACATCCCGGAATAGCTCATATAATCAAATACAACTGCTAAAATTTTCTACTCACCACTCGATTTGAACCCACGACTGGGGAGAAACTTTCGGAAATATGTGCCATAACCGCTAAGCTACCGGACCGCCTCGTTTGGAAGCATATGGGTGCTAAGTACTATCAAAATCGGATTAAAACTGTCGGTTTGTATGAACAACGTTGACAGAAATTAAGATGAGGGGGAGGGGTGGAAAAGAGGAGTGGTTTTTGTAAATCAAACATAAACGGTATTTTTCTATTTGTTTTAAGGCATACGTATACAAAGTTCCATCAAAATCAGATAAAAACTATATGTTTGTATGAAGAATATTGGAAAAAAAAACATTTAGTTTTATATATTATATACAAGTATAATCTATAATTTAACTGCTGACCCAGCGCAATATGTCATGCTTATAGCATATTGTTAACATTAGCTTATTGATGATGCGAACTCATAAGATTTTACCCATCCAAAATAATCCAACGCAACGCGTCATAGCATGTCGCTGACGGGAAGTCGCGAACTCATAGATTTACCCCCGTCCAAACATTGCCTAGCACGCCTATAGAAGTTTTCACTTCAACAATATATTATCTTTGTTTCAAGAAGAATTTTTCAAAGAAGGTAGATAAATGCCATAACAGCAGCCAGCTCACCATCACTTCCCGGCTATGTTCGACTAGTGCAGTTCCCTGAAAATTGTGGCTACCGTTAGTGAAATGTTCCTGCTTTCAACAGGCTACAAGTTAAACAACTGTGACACCAAGAGGCTCATTGTAATTCTGGCACCTAATCTTAATTTTAATACGGTAGCTGTAATCGAAAAAGTTGGGTACAATCAACTCACGTTTATACATGAAGAATGGGATGTACTGACATAGCTTGTATATACAACCGATGGCTTTTTAAACAACAGTCAGCATTTGCCGACGAATGTCTCACTTGGCGGCCACACCATCTCGGCCCGAACAGTGGCGGGCATGAAAACTATCTGGTTTCACAACAATACGGTTTGTTTCTCGGCGAACCAACATGGGACATCGTGATCGACGCCCTGCATACAGTGACCAAGGCCGTCAACACCATGAAGTCCTGGAGTTATCAAGTTAACAAGTACTACAAGGAGTTTGTAAACGCGTTACCAGTAAAATTGCTTCGTGGCTATCCTCGCTGTTCGATGCAAAGGCTAATAGAATTGCATTTTGATAATACAAATGTCAATGAAGTGTCATACAGCCCCATAGTCTATGAACGTTTAAAGCTAGGAATTAGGGATATAAAAAACTGTTAGCATATGATGATTTTTAGCATAAAGTTGAACAAGACTTAAATGGAAGTGATGTATGCGGTATGCCTGTTAGTAGTGATGCAATGGCTAACATCAATGTCATAATTAGTCTAATAACTTGGCATGTATGGTATTATGTAAATAAAATTATTATAACTAATTTTTTCCTTTTATTTCCCCATTCTTAATTAAATAGTATAAATTTTTAATCCATTTATTTCGCCCACCAATTGGCGATTAAAAATAAATTGTCTACAGGGCACATAGCATTACAAAATAAATGTCCTTTAAAAGTTTTCTTAAATTATTTTTCTTTGGTTCTCGCAGTCGTGGACATCCTAAGTCTTGTATATTGTATCTGTATTTCTTCTTGATATTTTTCTGGAACCATGAAGCCTTCTCCAGTCCTTTACCGTAAACAACTGCATTATCCTCATTGGTTAAGAACAAATCTTGATGAAACTTACGCCATCAGCGTTCCAAGGTATTCCATGGTAATTATGTGTCAGCCATCTAAGTGCTGGTTTATTATCCCAAGTGATGGTGAGGATACGGAAATAAAATTTGTAGCGATAATGTTGTTTGAGTGCAGTATGCATACAGCAACATCTTTAAGAATAAACACGCCATCCTTCATCTTGAATCCCTGCGCGTCCAGGAAGATGGTCGTCATGGTAGTGAGTGGTAATTATTCGTGCTACTTTGTTTTTTGCCAACTTACGCACAACATTTGTTTGAGGTAAGTATTCTACAACCCGATTGTGCAGGATCAGACAGTATACAGGAAAACTCTCTCTGTTATCTAACTCCAGAGTAATATCTACAGAACCCCGTTTTAACTGACTCATTTTGGTGTGAACAGCCAATTACGGCGATAGGTGAGGTTGCAATAAAATCTTCATAGCGTTGAAGGATGATTTCGTCCACAGTAAGACTGTTGCATACTTGTACAGCACTGTGGTTAGGTTTTTCTTAAACTCTAAATTCATATTCTCGTATGGGTACGCCATATCAGTTGGGAACACTTTGACAGTGTGAGATGGCAGTAGTCAAACAGGGCCGCAGTTAATTCTGCACTGGGGGTTCATCTCAGTTTGAAATACCAAAACCACGAATCTATGTTTCTCCAGTTGCGTTTGCAAATACCAAATTTGAATCTTACTTATAGGAAGTAGTGTGTATTCCAACAGATCGCAACTTCTGAAATTAATGAGAAGTTGCTTCCCACTGTCAACAACCTTAAGTAAAGTTAGTTTCTCTCTTTTGCCTACTTTATAAATTTACATTTTTGAGGATATGGATTGGCCGGATGTATGAATTTGTATCGGCCCTAGCTCGAATCAGTACAAGTTCGTGTTTTACATTTGCAAGTATATTTTTAAAGTCTTAGAAAAAACCAAAAAGCATACATCAAAGTAACTATTTCCAAGATCGCGTTACCCCCATCCTGCATTTTTCAACACACCAGTTTGTTGAGGAGCAGTTGAAATATGGGGTTTCAATATCCTTGTGATACCAACATTTCTATTACGGTCAATTTCGGCTCCATTAAGTTCGTATCGAATTTCATCAAACAAAAAAGGAATGCTTTGGATGTGACAATTGTAATTGCAGCTACTGACCCATCTGATTTGATGAACCTTCCTTCAATATGCAAGTAACTTTCGCGTGGCTGTGTGTATTTATCTTGGTTTTGAATAGGTATCTGAATTTCATCACTGTTATTAAATGTGGTTGGCGTATGCGACTGATGCCTCAAATATTGTTTGTGCCTCACCGACTAGCCAAATTACACACTGGGAGTTATGTCAAGCGCCTCATCCATGTTTTTTAACGGTATAGCCTAACGACCGTAAGAAGAGCACGTTCTCAGATGTTAATCGTTTCACTGTTGGTTCACGACTTTGTTATATTGATGCTTCTTGTATAACGGGCGTCCATTCTTATTATGTAGTCTAAGAAAAATAGTTTCTCCTCTAAAATCCACTGAATTAACGTTCTGGTCGACAACTCTAATGTTGATGTTGCTGAGAGTTTTCACTGTGGTGTGCGGATAGATGACATTAGCGGGTACTTCTGCAATGCACCATTGTGGAACTGTTAGAAAATTTTCTGTATATATGCTGCACTCTATAAGCATCGCATTAACTCTGAATGTAGTCTGAGGCAAGAGCAGTGATCCAATTGAGTTTGGTTTACCGAAGTTTATTTCCACCGGTATTTGTATCTCGCTTTCGAGTGAATAGTTGTCTGGTCTAATAACTAGCTTTTCGTTGTAAGTTTGTCGAACCAAATAATTTGCCAAGTTGTCAGTATCGTAACATCCTGTTGGTACGTCAATTACCTTATTCTTCACGTAATTAAATTTACAATTTGATTCGTCCATATTCGGAATTGAACTGTAAGTTTGAAGGTCCACTAAGCCAATTATGCCCCCCCCCCCCCTCTTGGCTCAAATCTATCGATGGAAACTTATCACACTGCAATACTACACTGTTTCCCGAAGAGTGTCACAGATATGTGTGACTCCCTCCAAGGTTCGTTCAAGACTGATTACATACATTTTCATACAAGAACTATAAACAAAAATGTCCGTATTTGTGTGTACCGAATTTCCGGTGTTGCACATTGTATAGTTTTCTGTTCCCTGCAAAGTATCGCTGCAATTCCAACAGAGGAGGCAGGTCACGAAAACTGTCGAAATATTTAACTACATTGTCTTTGTAGTTGAGGAAAGCAACCCCAAAGTGTTCCAGCATTTCGGCACTCTCCAGGTTTGACGATTCTACATTCCTGTTCACGAATTTTTCGCATGTATACATTACGAAAGTGGGATTTTCGCAAACACTTTACATGCCTACGTATATCCTCATCTGTCAGAGACTCCACCGACTTTTCTGAATCCAGATCCATCTTCTCAGTATGGCTTCAAATACAGACCTTCACCCTTCATTAAAAATGCCTCCATTGTTTCGTTGTGTTATTTCTCCTCAGCTAACTACTTATTCGCTTCCTTAACCGCTGTGATAGCTTTGACAAAATATGCCACCGCGTCTGCGAGAGCACCGGCAGGTGACTAGCCAATAAATAATGGTATTAAGGGAAGGATACCCTGTTCTTCTTCTTCTATTTCTTCTTAATACACCCATCCAACTTTAATTTGTTAAGCATAGCTCTATTTACCAAGAATGCCACTGCACGTTCACCTCACTCTGCATTTTTAGCCTTCATTCTGTTTGAAGCTTTCTCGGCGAGTATGCGACGTACTTCGGCTCTATCTGTCCCTTGTGCTTTTGTAATATCGTGCACTCTGCATGCTGCATCTGATTCCCTTCTTCATAAGTACCAACCATTTTTTCCAGTTTAGTACCAGGTTTACAAAATTGGTATGTGGATATATGCGTTTCAAAAGGCATCTTGTCGATGAGCTTGCTTAGAAACCCACGACCCTTTCATCTTCTTCTTCTTTGTATGAGGTATCTTTATCGACTGACTTACTTTACAGGATATATACCTATATACAGCCATAGGAACCGTAAATATGCGGTTCGTCAGCAAGCGCGATTAATGTCCATGTTGCCAGCACCAATACCTGGTGGAAGATCTGACCTCTGTTCACTGAGACAGCGAGGGCAATAGTGTGCGGCACATCAAATTGTGTGAAAAACTAATCTTGTGCTCTCCGTACTGGAACACCCCTATGGAAATTGTATGTGTTTTAGAAGTCGTACCAGCCAAAATATCAGTTACCCATTACAAAAATTCAGTATTTGACATTTACCTATAGGTAAAGTGTACCCTCGCCTAGCGAAGCTCTACCTAATTCTGTGTTTGTGTTTGACGATTTTTCGTGTTAGAAGCAGAATAATATTCGTCCTGTTTAAAGAGCACTATAAACAGGACGATCTCAAGCACATTTACAAAGATCACGTCAATACCGATATGACGTTCAACGATTTTAAAAGCCTATTCTTTTTTTTTTTTTTTTTTTTTTTTTTTTTTTTTTTTTTTTTTTGCTTAAGGCTTACGCCTCGTCCACTTCGAGGTCATTTGAGGCTGGAAAGAACTGGGGACAAGGAATTGTAAGGAATTCGGCCATGTATTTTTTAATGAAGCATCCCAGCATTCGCCTGTAGTGATTTGTGGAAACCATGGAAAACCCAAATCTGGATACCCGAACGGGGATTCGAACTGGCTTTCTCCCGAATGCGAGGCCAGAGCGTTAACCGCTCACCCACCACGCTAGGCTTAAAACCCTATGTGGATAGTGCTGGAATGAGCGTAAACACGGATTTTGGTTATTGACAAAAATTGTTATATGTATAATGGGAAGCATCACAACTGATATGATTCATATTTTTATAAACATACATCATACTAAGTACTGACATTATTACAAGCATGGACAAGTTTGGGAGAACTTCATTAGATAAGACGAGAGTGTTGGTGTACCCACCTCAAAACTTTCTTACGAAGGAGGGTAATTGGGATTGTCAGGGTAGAATACTTAACCGTGTAGCCAACTCCAACTGAGAAGACGATACTTCAAATACACGGTAAGATCAAGCTTTATTCCAGGATGCCATATTAAGATCTTGCGTATGATTGTCGAAATGGTGAAGAAACTTTCATATTTAAATGAAAAATTTTGCTTGAACTGAAATGTATTTACATTGATGAATTCATTAAAATCAGCAAGTGCCATCACGCTTTATCTACTATCCCTACAGGCGAAGTTATCGGTGATACGTATATTTAGAAGGAGAACACAATTACGTATTATGCAATTCCAATTGACAGAATAATCATGGCTATACCAAAACGAATATTCGTTAAACTGAACTTAGGTGAATTTAACACAGAGATGCCAGTCATTGTCAAAAGAACATGACAAACTTAGTTTTCATGTAATCAGTTCTAAACAGTCAGTCCCTACGGACCTTCGAATTAACCGACATTAATAAGCCACACCCTACCGACCTCCATGTGTATGCACTTTTCAAATATAAAAAACTACAGTGAACGCCCACAAGCTTCACTCGGTGCATAAACATGGGTACTAGAACAACTAAACGAGGTATCATAAAGGCCCGGAATGCAGTTCGACAAAAGTTACCCGAGCTGAAGACGGGCCAGATTGAATAATTTTTCAAGGATTCGTTAAGACATGTGACGGATACTATGTAAATGATTTCTTGCCCGAAATGTACAGCAGTATCAGCAGTTTTCTGGCTTGATCAAAGATTTCTTGAAGTCGAAGTGGACGAGATTAAGATTCAGTGTATGGTGACCGGGTTGATCGACGTTTACAGCGTGTACCCTAGCGCAATCAGTCTCATGTATGTTCAAGAGATCGTCGCGGCTGAAATGATACTGTCATCTATCACAAATGTGAACAGAGCAGCTATGCTTTGATATTGAAGAACGCGACAAGTTCTTGATCCATCAGTAGTGAAAATTATCTTCACCTTCTGTAATCAACAACGTGTTGATATGGAATCCGCGTTTGGATGCAGCATGATGGAGAAGACCTACAACAATATATTTTCTACCAACTTGTTCTAATTCATATGCATTGATCCAATATTTATGATTTTGCCTATCAAATTTAGGAATGTCTGACAATTTAACAGGAAATTCTAAGCCAGCAAAATCTAATTTGTACTTTGAATGTACTTTAATATACTTGCTAACTCTTTCCACGTTCTGGTGCACTTTTTCGTGAAATTCACGTTCGTCAAAAGAAAATAATATTCATTATTGTTACCAGCATTGATAATTGCTTTCTTTGCTTGGATATCGGATGGTAGATGTATAAACAAATTTAGCTACGGGGATATAGAGGGAGTTAATTTGATCCATGTAATTGCCACCATCCCGCTCCTGGAATTCACTAAACCCTTCATGACATCTTGAACCATATAAACATCATGCCACTCTACCATGGAAGATCATAATATGAGTTCGCGCATTTTTTGTATAAAACAAATAAAGATGAGTTTAATATCATTGTTTTTCGAAATTTTTAAAAGACCCCGTCTTGCATTTTACTGCCGGTATTGAAGGATGTGAAATGATAGCGCAAATCTGCTCTTCAAAAATTATAAAACACTCTTTCAGAAAATTGTGTGGCTCTAAAATTTTCATAATTTAGAACTGTACAGTGAAGTACTCTATTTCCGTAAGAACTCGCTCTGATAGTTGGTTTTAGTCGTGTAACACTCGGATCACCTGTTTGACCCTCATCCGTACTAATACAGAACCCAGGTGCCGGTAAAGGGACGTCCATAAACCACGTAGCTCCATTTTGTCCTCCTGTTAACAGTCATCCTGCCATCCCCCTCCCCCCACGTAGCCCGAGGTTGCTTTTGACTTTATCCCCTCCCCCTTCCCTCCCCCGCCCTATTGATTCGAGATGATGTTTTGTCCTTTTTTTAAATTACATACGTAGATAGTTAAAACGGAAATAAATATTCTCATGGTGTGTTGTGTTATTTTAACTGTGGCAAATAATATGAATAAGAAGCTACGTGGCTTGGCTTTGAACCCCCCCCCCCCCTCCCAACCACGTAGCTCAGCGTAGCTTTCAAACCAACCCCTCCCCCCCAGACGGAGCCACGTAGTTTATGCACGCTCCCTAAGTTGGGCAGCCACTGTGACGAGGGCTCATCCGTGGCCCAAAGAGACACATTGGCTGACAACATGGGGGCATCCACAAATTACGTGAGGTGTTTTTCCGGATTTCTGGACCCCCCCTCACCCCTGGTGAGATTTCGTGAGATCTGGCCGGTCACCCCCCTCCCCTCTGGTGAGATCTGGTCCGTGAGAACCCCCTCCCCCTACAAATCGCCCTGGAAACTTTTGTAGAACTTTTTTTTTCAGGTCACACCCTAACTTTTTTGACGATATACCCTCCTAAAATCGACTGGGCGCAAATTGTAGATTTTCTTTTTTGTCTCTACTGTCCCCAAATTTTTCGCAAAATCTCACGTGAGATTTCCGTAGACCTCCCCCCTCCCCCCTGGTGAGATCTGGTGAGATTTCGCCGGACCCCCCCCCCTTCCCACCCTATTTCACCTCACGTAATTTATGGATGTCCCCCATGTCTGCTTACGCAGTCGTGCTTGCTTCTGGCAGGACAATGCTTCCAGGTCCAGCGGTGAAAACAGTTCGTAACAATCTGCAAACATAGAAAGCAACACTATTCAGATTCTGTACTCTCATGGTTACAAGTTTACGGCAGTTATCAATAAAAAGAAAAATATATTACCTGTATGTAACCTTCATCCTTTTGGACAGACTGTCGCTTGAAAGTTTCCTCCTTCTGTTAAGAATCTCTGGCACTTCCGTACCATCTGTAACAAATATAAAGTTTCAGACAGAGATTATTATACAATGAACAAAAATACTCAAGATTTAACGTTTACCAGTAGCGGCACCCACTGGCTCTGCACTGAGATGGCCTGGCTGCTTAGGACAATCTATGGAAATAGAGAATAAATCAGTCTTGATATATATGTATAAAGCTTAAACTAACACAGTTAACAAAAGCAAAAAAATAAGCAGGCTCAGAAGGCAGCAGTTCCGTAACAACTGTCACAAACGTGAAGTTTCAGACAGAGATAATTATACAATAAACAAGAAATACAAGGTATAACACTTACCAGAAGAGGCACTCACTGGCTCTTCACTAAGATGGCCTGAACCGTGAGGATAATCTATGTAAATATAAAAGAATATGAGTCTTAATATAAAAGAAAAGCCTTAACTAACACTGTTAACAAAAGTAAATTAACTTTCAGTCGTTGAAGAAGATTTCAACATCCAAAGAACGCAATTCCGTAACATCTAGAACAAATAAGTAAATATATAGTTTCACTGTAAGACACATACAGAAAATATTGTTTAAAGTCAAGTTCCGGAATATCTGCTACAAATATATAGTTTCAGGCAGAGAAAACGAAATGAAAGATTTAACATTATTGGTTGTTGTACCCATTGGATTGGCAGTACGATGGACAGGCTCTTTCTGACTGGGCCAAAAATTTGGGACTCAAAATTAATTCCACTAAACCTTAGGGCATTATCGCTAGCTCAAAACTGTTAGATAGTCTATTCACCCTAGATCTTTTAAAAAAATCGCGAGTAACAGAGGTAAATTATAATGGTACGGCAAAAGGTTTAGCAATACTAATTGATACTAACTTAAACTGGGCCGTGAAAAGTCTCAGTATGTTGCCAACCCTTCACTTCCCAGCATGTTCTACAGATATTAAAGAACACTTTTCGCATCAGTGGTTCATGTCCTTATTCCTCATTTCGATTACTGTGACAACGTGCAGCGAATTTTATGTTCGGAAAATATAAGAAAAATTGAACTTGTATTGAAGTTCTGTATAAGATTCACATGCGGCCTGTGGCTGTTGATCATGTCTCCCGTCGTATGATCGCTTCAGATGCCTGCCCGTTTCCGATTACCATCACCTTCTTACGTCCGAAGACCCTCGTCTACCTTTATTCCAGTTTCTACATTTAGAACTTCCTCACATCACTAATACACTGACCAGCTCCTTCCGAAACCGTGGCCAATTCCTTCCTCTTGCCGCAGCCAGATTGTGTGGCCCACCCCGGCAACGTAGAGGTAGCGCGCTTGCTTCGCATTGCAGGGATCGCTAGTTCGATTCCAACCTAAGGGCATGTGTGTTTTCAATTAAGTGAATGTATTGTGCCATCCTTATAAAGAAGAGAAATAACAATCAGGCTAATACGAAATGGAAGAATTGGAAGAAACACAAATACATTGAGCGCACTGTACGTATAACATGGCCTAATGTCAAATTTTTTATATAAAAAAAACCTTCCATGCAAAATAAGAATGACGGCAGCAATCAAAATATTTAAAAATATTTCGATAAAATAATATTTGATTGTCTAATTCTAAGTTTCAATCACTTGTTAAGTCTCCACCTGTATTGGCACGAATGTGTGTTATTTGCTTATTGATTCACTAATAACGTTAGACAGGACATTAGTTATTAATTGAGAAAATTTAGTGTATTTTAAACACCTGATATGATCTAAGAGAATATTGGTAGCCCTAATATCCCAAAGCTAAATAACAAATTAAATAAATAAATCAGCTTTAATCAGAAACAAAAAATTAATTTTCGACGTATTTTGTGTTCATCGTTATTTGTATTGAATTGTTCCGTATGCTGATGTGTCGTATACTATTAAACGCAGCAACAGTCTTGTGTAATTCATGTGATCGAAATTAGGTAAAAGCTACTGTGTCAGTTCATTGTTCTGCAGACATCTGTAGGTAAAGCGTGAATCTTATCTATAACAACGTTATCTTATATTGTGGTATCTATGGGTGTCAACGACTACGCCAGGGGAACATTGCCCACACACAATGTCGTCCGCAGCATCTCTCACAGTTTTTCTCAGAAATGCCTAACCTCTGGGTTGAACCTGACGCAGCCACAACAACGTCACGCCAAAATGACTCACTACAGTAGTCGGTCTTGTGTTGTTATCACTGCACGTGCTCATGATAACAGTATGACACCCGACGTAGGGATACGTAGAGATGGGTAACGATATGTTGAATGAGTTCTGCCTGCCTTTCCTCTTCGTTCACACAAGATTTTAAATGAGCGAATGTTTTCTGTTCGTTGCCCCTCTTGAAACAATGGTCTGTTAAAAGACGAGGAACAATACCTGCCACCATGTCTCAAACGTATCATACTAAAGCATTCCATGCCCATTAGATATGTAATCCTGCTGCTGTTTGTACATCTAGCTGATAGTGGTAAGGCCTTTCTCTAATACTTACACTCTCAACTTTGA